>VYZT01036561.1:55496-73596 GCA_013400735.1 Pomatostomus ruficeps
GGGCATCATAATCAGTAAAAGCCTTGTTTGCTCTGTTTTCTGACACGCTCAGGCTGCAGTGTCTAATTTTATCTCCACGCTGTGATCCTGCACACAGGAGGAGGCTTCTGGGTTAGGAAAATAGTTATTAGCAGCTGGTTTGTTCATTTTTCCAGTCCCAAACTCATTTGTGAGACCCCTGGAAAAGTAATTCCAGAGGATGAGGAAGGCCAGCCCTGGCTCTTGTGACAAATGCAGTCAGACTCGGGGTCATTTCCAGGTGTCAGCCCTGGCTCGGGCAGGGAAGAACTGCACAGCAGCTTTGGGACAGCCTGAAGTTCAGCAGCAAGGGGTCTCGGGTTGGGACCCTTACCAGGGTATCACCAGAGCAACAAAAAGGTGTCACTGAGTATCTCTCTGTGCTTTTTTTCCTGAAGTGGGTAGGAGATAATTCTTTACTTCACCAAGGTGCCTTCCCAGAAAGGCAGAAGCTATGTTTTCTATGGGATGGAGCATTGGAGCTTTCTGGGAACTGCGACATAATGTGAATTAACTTGTTTTTAGGGTAGAGTTGCCAAAGAGTTCAGAAATAAACAAATCTTGTGTGTTTCATTTAGGGGTTTTTGTTTGTTTGGGTTTTTGTTTGTTTTATTTGTTCTGGTTTTCAGTTGGTTGTTTCGGTTTTTGTTTGGTTTAGTTTTCGTCTGTTTGTTTTGGGTTTTTTTCTTTGGGGTTTTTCTTTGTTTGTTTTTTGAGTCTGAAAAATAAGGGGGGAGGAGGGGAAGAGATTTGAAAGAAACCGCAATAGAGCCTGCGATCTCTCACTGACTTGCACCAGGAGAAACCTTCCTAAGTGATATTCACAGCCCAGACCTCGATGAATTCAGCGCAGGGTCGGAGGCCGGACAGGAGACCGGGCCATGGCCGGAGCGTGGGGGGACAGGAGGCCGGACCGAAGGCTGGTCCGGAGGCCGGTCCGGAGGCCGCGGCGAGCCCGAGGCGTGGCCGGGCCAGGGGCGGGCGCTGCCCTTTCCTCCCCCGCCCATGGCGGCGGGGCGGGCCCGGAAGCGGAGCAGCCGCCGCTGGGCTGAGTTCCCCGGCTGTCGGGCGGGGCGGGCAGCGGCGCCATGCTGCAGTTCTTGGTAAGGCTCGGGGCACGGCGGGGCTGGGGGGNTGGGGGGCGGGCGGGGGGTCCGGCCACCCAGGTGTTGGCTCTCTGGCAGCGCCCCATCCTTGGGAGGCTTCCCTTCTCCGGCTCCTTCCCACCCGCTGTTCCGGGCTTGTTCCCGCAGAACGGCGCCTTAAAGCTGCGCTGAAAATGGAGTTCTGTGGCTTGTTCTTCCTCCAGGTCGTGCTCTTAATTTGCCTTGGAGATTCTGCTTGCTGACGGTGATGCTCCCCTCGCTGCTCAGGTTTCTTTGTGTCAGCATAAATACTCCCCTCCTTTGGGGAGAGCAGGGGCGTCAGCCCTGGCCATTTTGTGCACCCTTAAAGGTGTACCAATGGAGATGTGGATTTTTGTGTACAGAAATTAAGGCAAGGGATCACGTTTCGTTACTGCTTTTCATTAAACCCCCCGAAGAACAGCGGGATTAGACTGAATATTATGCTTCGTCTTTTGTTGGGGCAAGATAATTCAGCTGGCTAATGAGTTCCATAGCAAGTGTTGCTACAAAGCAAGCAGTGATGGCCTGTTGTAAGCTGGGGAGAATATCGGCTGTTTTTATATAATAAATAAATGAGGCCTATTTCTCATCCCAGTTTCGTAATAACAAGTAGAAAAGGCTCAGTCATTTCTGTAGCTGTTTGTAATCCCCTCTCCACTTCAGTGAAAACCTGCAGTAAGTCTAAATATGGTTAGCCTCTCTCAAAGTTCCTGTGTTTATCAACTCCACTGCTTTCTGCTAATGGGTTTTTTTTTGTTGTTGCTACACAAAAATACTTTATAATTATGACTTCTCATTACTGCATGAAAGTTAGACAAAAGATACACTAATTCTGGGGGTTTTTTCCCTACTTGGGTATGGGTTGGGTGTTTGACTCCTGCTCTGCCTGGTGTTAGGGCTGTAGCAGAGAGATAAAGGAATAATCTCATAAACCTTGTGTTTTTGCAAGCCAGAGTTAAGCATTAAATAAGCTTTTGTTTACAAAGCATCTTGAAATGCTGGGTGGGAATTGGAAGACCCTGAACTCATATCAGCCCTGTTGTTTTTAGTCAATACCCACATTTTTACTGGCTGTGTGTTTTTCCTTCCATATAATTGAAGTCTTAAGTAGTGATTTTTTCCCCTGCTGCTTGAATTGTCAGCTCTAAAAATAAATGTGATTAGATGGATGCAGTGATGGACTTTCCAATAAAGGAGTACCCTGAAAGGGAGTACTGACCTTAGTACTGCCTGTACTGAGTAACAGAATATGATCTATACTGGAAAGGTTCTAGGGTAAAAACAGTGCTAATAAACAAGGGTCTGGTTTGTGTTTTCGGGTGGCTTCCCAGACACTGCTAAAGTTGCAGGAAATTCTCTACTAGAGTGGTGCTCTGCATTCAGAGGTGTCACAGGTGTGGTTTATTCAGTGCAGTGTTTGTTGGTATCTCCCAGAGTCCCTCCTTAGCTGGTCACTGAAACTACAGGAGCATCTGATAACCAGGGCAGAACACACAGGAGTAATTGTTCTTGTTCTTAAATGGTTGCAGCTAAGCTTAAAAAGTAATTATAAACAAGGAATAAAACAAAAAATGTGTTTAAGAACATCTCTGGGTGAAAGATGAGAAATTAAGTAGGAGTGGAGTTGAAACTCTTTAAATGACTTGCAGTATTGCTTTTTCTTTATTTTAACCAATATGCTTTTGATGGAAGGATGTTTACTCATCTCTCTTTCTTCCTTTATAGCTTGGTTTTACTCTTGGCAACGTGGTTGGGATGTATCTGGCTCAGAACTATGATGTGAGTAACTTGGTACTGACAGAGGTAAACCTATCCTGAACTGAAAATGTGAGGCTGTTTTCCCTCAGTTGGAATTGAATCAGTCTTTATTTTGATGGTTTATAGTATTTAAACAGAATGCAGATCATGCTGACTTTAGTTACAGGAGAACTCACACTTTTTCGGGAAGAATTACTTCACTGAAAGGGGTGTGCAGGAAAGTGGTAGAGTCACTGTCCCTGGATATTTTCAGGAAAGGATTGGACATGGCACTTAATGCTCTGGTCCAGCTGACAAAGTGGTGATTGGTCAAAGGCTGGACTCTGTGATCTTAAAGGTCTTTTCTAACCTTAATAGCAAAAAAAAAAGCGGAACCAAAACATCTTCTCTGTGGTAGTGTAGTGCCTAAAGCCTAAACTTCTGTTCAGTCCTAGAGCCCAGGCAAAGACAGGAGAAACTGAAAAATGGTTATCAGTTGCTCGTGGAATTTAGCAGCACTAAAATACTGGTTTCCTGCCTTGGATAGCCTGGCTTCTTACAGTGTTCTCCTCTCAGAATAATGGCTAATAAAAATAGAGCATGTGAAATGTATATCTTCTGGACCAATAACGAAAATAAGTTTTGCCAGCTTTTTAAAAAAAATTCAATACTTTCTCCTGCTTCACAAAGTGTATTGACCTGCAATCTTTCTTTCCTTCTTTTCTCATAGTTAGAAAAAAACCAGAACTTTCTTTTTTCAGTCCTCAGTTAGCAGAGTTTTCAATGTGAGAAGGCAGAGGAAGAAGATTTCAAGCTGAGCCTTCAAAACACACTTTTAATTTCTGTAGAGTCAGCAGAATCCAATGTAAGAGCAGTGTCATTTTACTTACTGGCTAGAGAAGTTAATAACATTTAACATATACTTTTTTTTAAATTCTTATGCAATCTGTATCAACCTAATTTTAAAAAAAAACCAAACCCCAAACTTGTTGATGCTTTGGTGACATTTATATTTTGCTTTTCTCTCATTTTCAGCACTGAAGTCAACTTGCTTAGAAAAAAATTCTTCTATTTTGCTCTCTGCTTATGGACAAACTTTGGTGGCGTTTCCTGTCAGTCTGTCCGGTAGAAGGACTGCTGAAAGGCTGGTGTTTCTGTGCAATAGATGTTATACAGAGTTACAAAAACGTAGTCCTCAGAATATATTTGGTGTGTCAGTATGTATCACAGGCATTGTCCAGAGCTTTTCTGGCAGCGCTGCCGGGGAGTTGCCGCAAGAGGGAGACTCAGGCAGGCAGGGGTTCCCTGGGAGTGCAGCGCTGACTCGCAGCATGAACCTGGAGATTTTATTGCTGCTATTGAAGGTGGTTGGGTTTAGATGACATTTAATAGAAACTTGTCATAATGAGGTGCTAATGCTGCAGCTGTACACACAGTGTGCTGAGCAATAAGTACCTGGGGGGTTCTGCTGATGGTGCTGAGTTCTCTTGGTGTACTTTAAATGTCAGGTGTGTTACAGGCTGGGCTCTGAATTTCATTTGCTCAAACAGAGCCGAGGTCTGAAAAGGAAGGTAAGAGCAACTTCTGTTAGCAGCACTGTGAGCCTCAGACCATTCACTGAGAGAACTGCATTCTGCTTGAATTCACTTCTGCTCTGTGCTCAGCTTACACATGAAGTCAAAACGCAGAATTTTTTTTTTTCACAGCTACCAGAGGGAAATTTGCTTTAATGTCATTTTAATCAGTTAACTTGTCAAATGGTCACTTCCCAGTTTTAGCTAGCCATAATCTTTTCTTTGCCATTAAGAGCTTCACCTTTTCTTTCTTTCAAAATTTACTGTTGGATTATTTTATCAAAATTCTTTTATTTGCAAGAGAAAGCAGAAGTCTTGAAGTTCACAAGCGGTAAATTGAATTTTCTTTCGAGTGTGAAACTGCAAAAAGGTGCCAATTTGCAATGCAGTAGAATTCCCCAGTGAGGAATTTTGTTTCCCCCAAGATGAACCAGGAGAAGGATTTCTTAATGAATTTCTTGAGAATATACTTGATGTTCCTGAACATCTCTTTTCTCTTAGGTTATGACTAGTATCGTGTAATCTAACTTCCTCTTCTAAAGCCTGTGCATCGGTGTTTAAATCTGCTTGTTCTTGGCAGTTGTTCTTCTTTCAGTCAGAAAGCCAGAAATTTCAGTTACGAAATTTGCTGTAAAGGGATCTTTTTTCCTTCCTCCTGCTCCCATCACCACTGGCTGACTTCTAGCCTTAATAATCTAAATATTTCCTGCAGCCTCATGTGAGGTGCTTTCATCTGCTGTTTGCTTGATCCTGCTTGGATTTTAACCTCTGTGCAAGGTAACAGATACTGGAAATGTCTTTTAAAAACTAGTTTAAACTTTACAGAATTTCTTGCTGTGTGTATGGTATTGTCTTTCCTGACGAGATTCGTGTAGCCCAGGACTTTCTGTCGTGCGGGGTTTGACTGTTTTGGTTTGTCTTTAAAGATTCCTAACATTGCCAAGAAGCTGGAAGATTTTAAGAAGGATGTGGAAGCCAAGAAGAAACCTCCTAATGACAAGTCCTGAAGGAACAGTGTCCCCCAGGTCAACTCTGTGTGTGCACCAAGGATGGAATTTACCTGCCAGGCAGCAACGTCCAGGAGAGGGTTGGCATGGGAGCTTCCTCCCCTCGTAGTCTCCCGCAACTGGAACATCCTCCTTTGGAAAGGACGGGCATGAACTTTCCCTGGGACTAATTTTCAAGGGTTTCAGAGTTTGGATTTGCAGCTGATGTGTGACTGGATGGTATTATTTGTATTTTTCAGTATTTCTTTTCCTAATATTTTGTAACCCTTTTCTACCTGATCCAACTGGAGTGCTTTTGGTCCTGTTACAATGTGCACCTCACACTTGGTAATTCCCTGGCTCATAGAGCAGCACAAAGGAAATTAAATGCATCAAGAAGTAACTTCCAGGATTTCTTGTCATTTGTTGTGAGCTGTCGTACTTCACTGCCCTTAAGATCTGTGTTCCGTTGCTGGAGATGGGAAAGTTCATTCATCAAAGCCACGGAAAAGAAACAAAACCCGCCTTGGGAGCTGGTGCCAGGGAACAAAACCCACCTTGAGAGTTGGTGCCAGGAGACAAAACCCGCCTTGAGAGTTGGTGCCAGGGAACAAAACCCACCTTGGGAATTGGTACCACGAGACAAAACCCACCTTGGGAATTGGTGCCAGGAAGCAAAACCCACCTTGAGAGTTGGTGCCAGACTCTGGCAGTCTCTGCCCCACATGCTGTTGAGCTCTGCCCTGCCCTAGGCCCCGTGCTGGATGCAAGGCTGCAGATCCCACATTTCATGCCGGTCCCAGCAGCTGGAAAGGGCTGTTGTGGCTTAACCCCAGCCCCATACAGCCACTGGCTCACTGCTCCCAATGGGATGGGAGAGAGAATCACAAGGGTCAAAGTGAGAAAACTTGTGGGTTGACACAAAGAGTTCAATGGGTAAAGCAAAAGCCACACACACAAGCAATGCAAAAAAAGTAGCCCTGGTGTGTGAGAAAACATCCTATTGTAGAACTCTTGTCTTCTGCTTGAAACCATAATTCTGCAAAAATCCTGCTGTAAATTCTGAAAGAAAAGTTGCAGTGGTTTGAATAGATGTAAATTGTATTAATTCGAGAATCTGTCAAATAATCTTTTTTTCCCTTAAAACAGAAGAGTTCTATCAACTCTAACATAGCTTAAATGACCGAGTCCCCTTGCCAGTCTTTTGCAGGATGTGAAGAACAAAGAAAAGTGCCAGGAAGATATTCTTTATTTATTCTTTTTATGGAGAATGCCTGGTGATGAACTGCTAGAGCC
This sequence comes from Pomatostomus ruficeps, assembly GCA_013400735.1. Classification (NCBI taxonomy): domain Eukaryota; kingdom Metazoa; phylum Chordata; class Aves; order Passeriformes; family Timaliidae; genus Pomatostomus; species Pomatostomus ruficeps. Next base: position 62,235 of record VYZT01036561.1, read on the forward strand.
AAGCACAGAGAATGACCTCCATTTGTTCAGGCTCCAGATGAAAGCATACCTGGAGTGCTTCTCCATTAATGTTTTAATTAGGGTAAGGACGGTGCCTTCAAAGTGGGATGTCCTTTTACCTTGTTTTCATTCTCATAATAGAAAAACTGTAGAGCACATGGTTTGTATTCCTCTCAGAAGAGACTAAATCAGGTGTTCTTTGATCTCTGGTGGGTGTTTAGTCCATTAGACAGGGCTGGAGACACTCAGGAGGAAAAGAACCCAAGCTCTGGGCACTAATTGCATTGCTTTGTCAGTGAACTGCACTGTTTGATATAAACATGGCATCAAACTACAGACCCCTCTATGTACCCATTGTCATTTTCACCCTCTACCCCAAAGCCTTTAATTTGGATATAGCTGAGTGCATTCAGGAGGTCTCACTAGATCAATAAAGATGCATTTACAGGGTATCAGACACCAAACTCTTGCATCCTTTGCCAAAGTTTGCCGGTGACAGGGTTCTGCCACAATGCATTCCTAAAACAGAGGAAAATATTCCTCATGCAAAGGTTCTCCTCTTCGAGGAATACCAATATAGTTAAGGAGTATTTCACCTGTTATTTTAAATCCTTCCTTTCACCTCTGCCCTGCAATGTGTAGCTGACATAAAAGCTTGCAGGTTATTTGTCCAGTTTAAAAGCCAGCTCAGGTAAGACAGTCTTAATAGCAATGCTAACAATTTTCTCTCCACTTTTTGGAGTAAACACTCCAAAAAAACTCCAGCAGGGAGAAATGGTTGTGTGACCTACCATCAGCTGTCAAACCTAGTGGCAGCAGCATGTGGTGACACCCAGAATGTGCATGGTGCAGGGAGTTCCCAGCCAAAGTGCAATGGCATTGAGCTTTTGCTGAGTTAGTGCTGTGTGCTCTGCTTCTTGAGAGAGCTTTCCTTTACCTTCATAGACTTCAGACCTGACTGAAGGGATTTTCTTCCATGCACAAAAATGTTTTCATGGAGTGTTAGCACTGCACAGCTGCTTTGATGCTTTCCTGAACATGAACTTCAGTTTCCCCCAATTTCCTCTTTCTCCCCGCACTTTCCTATTCTTGAGCATTGAAAAATGCTGTCTCTAACCCATTCATTTTTCTTTGCTCACCATATAAAATTATATTAGTGTTTAAAATCGGATTATTTCTTCCCTCAAACATACTTTTTGTTCTTTCCTTTCTTTACATGGGGATGAGAAGAGAAATAATGATCAAAATCTCTGTTGCCAAACAGGCCAGGTACTCTAAAAGTGTTTTTGGAGCTGAGTCTTTCAGCTAAGTGTTCCATGCAGGTATTAGAAATTTTTTTTTCCTATCATATTAGGAAGTGAAAAGGTGCAGCTGTAATGCTGTGGAAACAATACATTCTCCTTGATATTAAAGAAAGAATTGCTGGAGCGTTTCACACTGCTTGCAACACTTTCCATTTTAGCTCACACTGGGTTTGTTCCTCCCACATAGTAAACTGTGAACCTGGATAACATTCTAACCCAGCTGGTGTGGACTCTGCAACTACTGTATAAGACATTTGACCTCACCTGGGCTTATCCTGGAGGATACTAAAATTTAACCCCTTTCAGAGGGCAGGGGCTGAGCACAGACAGTGTCTGCTTGATGCAGATCTTGCACTGGGGGCTCTGAGTGCTTTGGATGCACTCTGGTGCTTTTTGGTGGCACAGCAGGGCACAAAGGAGGGGTGCTCCGTGAAGGTCGCTGGGAGCAAGTTTCCCATGGGCTCTGTGAGTTTCTGGCCATTTCCAATGCCTGTGTGGGTAGCTCAACTTGCCAGCTAAAATATGCAGGCTTCCTTCCTTTGCTGCAAACTGGTGTGTTCATTTTCATGTTTTGATTCTTTTGAGACCCGTCCTGGAGCTGCAAGTTCAAGGTAAAATGGGAGGAAAGGAATATATAAGCCGCTAACAGACTGCTAGAATATTTACTGTGCGTTGAGAGAATTATCCTGTGCTGGAAAATGCTGCTCTAAGGCTCTTCTGCCATTGAACACAGTCAAGAGTTAATACCCAAAAGAAACAGTAAGCCAGACAGCAAAGCTAGTTATTGGCTTCCTGGGCACCAGAACCCAAAGAAAGTTGGTGGATGCTCCTCCCAGAACTTCCCCAACACGAATGTTCAGTGGTTTTACATTCCACCCCCACAGCCTGCTGCCTCACGATGTGTGCTCCATCCCTGGGGAAACAAACACTGCAAAGCAAGAAACTGGAATTTTCAGACTTCATAACATGAGCCTAAATTATACCTGTTATTGCAGGAACAAGATCATGCACTGATATTCAAATGTAAAATTCAGTGTTCTGTGTGGGATGCAGAATTATTTTGGGCATCAGGAAGCAACGGTGGATATCAGAGTGTGTAAGCTGCTGCTAAAATCCAGAGGAACGTCTCCTCCTGTACAATTCTTTTTATTTCTGCCTCAGAGGGACAAAAAAAGAGAGATGTAGTTTTGTTTGTTAGACTTCTCGGTGGTACATGTTAACATTTACTTTACAAATTCCTAAAGCAAGGTCATTTTTACTGAATGTGTCCTGAGATAAAATAACTCTGCAGGTTATTTGCTTTTTCACTTGAAACTTATATTAATCCAGGATGATCAACTTTACTTTCTGAAAAATAAATTTCATAAGATGCCCTCAGAATAGATGCTCCTGCCAAAGTGAATACTGGCTTTAGTCTTTAATGCACATGGAAAAAAAAATAAATATCCCAGTCCTGTGAATCACTGACTCTGACCATAAATACAAAGTAACTTTCCTGTGCTGGGAGCCCTGTGCTGGAGTGGAACACACTGCTGGTTTTCTGTGTGGAATGAGTAATTGGTCAATATAAATCACCTCAATTTGCTTCAGTTAAATTGTTTAGGTTTTATATCAGGTATGTTAAAGAATATATAAATATATGTAGCCTGAATAGGATTCTAGTAAAAGGTAATATAAAAATGTAAGACAAAATAGTATACTTCTATTAGTTAATGCAGTTCTACTCTTTGGATAAATTCTGGACTGAAGGCAGAATTTTTGTTTTTAGGGCTTGATGTATGAGTTGAATTATGGAAGCTCTGAAAATCACTTAATTTGAAATCAGGTTTATCTGCCCTCTGAAGAAAATACTTCTGCCTTGGTTGTTGGTAGAGACAAATCTGAAGTTGAGTGACTATGAGAGAAAATTTCACACTTCTTTGTCCACTTGCTATTTATTATAAAAATAATAATTTTTTAAAAAAGGTAACACTGAAGGGCAGGATCTGGTGGTGGGGTGCGCACTGACTGATCTGATGTGGGAAAAAGGGCCAGCTAAAGGATGCTGCTTGCTGCTTTTGGAACAAGGGCTACAACATGCTTTTGTGGTTTCCCATCCTCCTCCTCCTCCTCTGCCAGCCTGTGACCTTTTATTGTATCTTATTTCCCAGACAAGTCTGTGTGATCCCTCTGTTCTGACAGAAGCTGGAAACCAACACTTCCTGCTGTCTCAGCACTGCTTCTCTAAGGGGTTGGGGGGTTATGGGTGAAATATATCCAATTTGTATTCTCACGGAGCACCAGAATGTGCAGTAGTGAATAATTTATTTTATTGACACTTTATTTTTGCAGAATAGATATTCACACTATCAATTAGAGAGCCTAGATTCTTAGTGGAAAGCATAGAAATTCATTGAAGTGTATGTGTGATTACATGAGATTCAGTCACTCTAATATACAGTTTAAATGTGTTGACATTAAAGAAATTATTAAAAACTGGACATAATACATAAGATTTAACAAGTGTCACAGGGATGCAGTGAGGAAAGCAGGGCATTCACTTTGCTGGTGAGAGATGAAGAAATTGGGCTTTTGGCTTGGTGGTTTCCTGCTCTATGTCCCAGTCGGCTGCATTTGCAGTTCCTGCTCTCTGGGCTGCCAGGGAGTGCTCAGCACAGGGAAATACCCCAGCCCCACTCCAGCCCTCTTCCTTCTTCCCATGGAGCAGCACTGGGTGCCTCGAGGAGGAGACTCTCTCTGCCAGGGGAGTCAGGAGTGCAGGACTAAAGAGCAGCCAGAGACAGGAGAGCAGAGTTGGCCTGGTGAGCTTTGGCTGGTCACAGCTTCCCCTGCTGAAAGAACTCCCACTGCAGGAATGATAAAGAAGGTTCTGAACAAAACTTTCTGTTCCTGAAAATCCTTCCAAAGTAGAGATTGCAAACACTGCACTATTGGAAATTTGTACTGGTGTTGTGGGGAAAAAAAAACCCCACATTCTCCTTCCAAGGAGATTTCTCCTTCCTCTCTGGAGGCTTCTGTTATCCCTTTGAAGTGCTGTAGGTGGTAGCTGGTGGCTGGATTTCTGTCCAGGTCCTGTGGGTTAGGTGGAAAAGTGGGTTTTGCAAAACAGCGATGAGTCATCTCAAAAGAAGAAGAATAATTTGCCTTCAAAAGAAGTAGGCTTATAAAACCCCTCTGGATTTGAGAAAAAGCTCACCCTACATCCCCCGTAGAAGTCAGTGGCAGGACTGGAGCTGCTGCTGCTGAGCACAGCAGTGTGTGGGTTTTTCTGCCTGTGGAATCCTACGTGCATTATACAATCATACAGGACCTACAAAATTGCCGTAAGGCATGGAAAAGCTGCAGTCAGATAATTTGGAGGAGTAGATTTCGTCTGAGTTCTGGTATCCCAGAGAAAGCAACAACAGAGCAAAGCTAATCTCTCCTTTCAACTCACGCTGATTTGCAGAACTGAGAAGCTGCTGCAGAAGATTCCCTGTGGATTTTCGTCACGGTTTTGCAATGGTTCCTGGTTCTCTGTACACACAAGTTTCCTTCTTTCTTTCGTATGTGAAATGTAGATTCAATATTTTGTCCCAGCTTGCTTTGGTCTTGCACTTTTGCTTTATATTTCTTTGAAGATTATGTTTGGCTTGTGGAGTTGCTGCCTGCTGCCCATTCTGGAAAGGTATTGAGCTGGAAGAGTCTAATTCCCCATGTGTTGATGGCCACCATGACAATGGCCAGGCCAATTAGATTGACACCCAGGCCAGCTTTCACCTGCAAAAGCAAAATACATCAGGGCAACTTCATCAAAAACAGTTATCATAGGAAAGAAAAGCAGTAGGATCTATACTGGCTCATATATAGTGTGATAATTTATGTACAGTGATTTCTAGAGCAAAAAAAAAGCATAAATGAGTATCATGTGTCAGGGTATATCCTGGAACATTCAGGAATGATGGTCAGAGACTGATGCAGTTCTTTGTGAACTGCTCAGTTTGTAACTTGAACTTCTCGGTGTTGATAATCTCAAACTTCTCATTATTCAAAATGGGAATGGGCAGTTAAAGCACTCATGACAGGGTGATACATGACTTACTGTGGAGCTGGGTGATAAATCTGCTTTCTCATGCTTTCTTGTGCTTGTCTTAGCAGGTAAGTGCAAAGGATTGCATTCTCCTGAAGCTCTTTAGACCATTATATTCATTAAAAAAATTAAGAAACGTGTGTGCCCTACAGCAGATTTGTGGTTGTCCTTAACCTGACATCTCTATTGTGTGGCAGCAGTGCAGACATCATTATTTAGGATTAGGACCAATCTCATCACTATTATTGCACCACACCAATATCATTATTATTATTGCACCAATCGAATCATCATTATTATTGCTGGCTGCTGGATGTGGGGGTGGGTGTTGGAGCTTCAGGAAGCGGGAGAGGACATGTCCGGCCCCAGGACCTACCATGTCCTTGATCTGGCAGTGCCCGTAACTGAAGACGATGGCGTTTGGAGGGTTGCCCACTGGCAGCATCACAGCAAAGGAGATGCACATGGTGACAGGAATGAGGGTATACAGAGGGTTGATCAGCAGCGTTTCGGACTAGAAGAAGAGAGGAGACGGAGAGAGGTGTTTCACCCAATCCAAAATCACTACTGCAGTTAGTCTGAAAGGACCCTCTCTGTTCTCTGTGAATCTCAGCTGCCTCATTTCCAAACTGAAGCGTGCAAGTATTTTTGGCTGGTTGGGTTTTTTAGAGCAATGCCCTAATTCTGCGCTGGTCATGCTCCAGGGACCTTTCTGGAGACATTGAGGGAGGGTGGAATTTGCTGCTATTAGGCCGCCTTTGCTCTTTCTCCCACTTGTTCTGTGTCATTCTGTGTGTTGTGTCTCCTGGATTTTAACACTGGCTGCTGCCTCAGCCTTCATCCATGAGAAATCACAAGGGGCTGAATGTACAACTCACTTCTTCCAGCTGCTGAAAATGCTGAGACCGTTGTGTAACACTCTTCTGAACAGCGGTTCAGAGATCAGCTCTTCTGACCCAAACTTGCGTGGTGAGAAGGCAGAGCTGATGGACTAATCTTTACAGTGGGCTAAAGAATGGTTCTTCTACTGCAGTTGTAGGTGGTGATAAAGTTTTCCATTTTCATTTACATTGTTTTGGCCCAGTTTTATGTGAGAGGGAAAGGGAAGGGTAAACAAAGCTGCCATCATTGAGGGAGGGAAGTGTCTCCACATAACTTTTGTAATCCAGAGAGAGAGTGTGCCTTAAAATGGCACTTCACACTAAAGTACATTATTGCCCTAGTATTTTTTTAGCAGAGTCTCTTTCTGCGTGGAGCAGCAGCAAATCTGAACTCCTAAGCTACAGAAATGCAATTATGTATTTTCGTCTGGCCATACCTTCATATAATGTGCTTTGGGCCAATCCCATAAAATTGTTATAATAGGGAAAAACAGTTAATGACCTGCATTCTTGGTAAAAAAAGCTTCATGTTACATAAAAAAAAAAAAAGAAAATTTTCTTTAATTACTATTCCAATATAAAATGAAATTAGTATCTCTTTCTTGCACCTTTGTCAATGGCATCCTGATTTTTTTTCTGCCCCTTACAAACATCTCTGCTTTCCATACTGGAAGACAGGATGCCTTACCAGATCACCCCTTTGAACAATTTTAAATCTGAAATAAAATTCAGCACCCCAGTCTTTTCTCACAAGTACGGAGCAGGTGACTACTAACTAATGAACAACACATTTTAAAAAAACATAAGTAAAAGTATCTCAAGTTTTATGTGAAATTCACCTATCTTGTTAATTCCACAGTCACCTTTTCTTGTACTAGCCCTATGAATCCCTCAGTGCACTTTGCCTGAGAGGTATTAGAAATTCCTTAGTGCTAAAATATGCTTTTGGCTGCCCAATTATATTATTTATTCTATTTCCAAGGCTACAGAGCAGTAGGTTGGGAACTGAGGCTGGGTTACACGTGAACAGAGTGCCAAGACCCTGACACCCGGAAAAATGCCCACAAGCCTGGCAGGAAATGAGAGTGAAAATGTGGCGGTTTTGACTCACCATGCTGCATAAAATGGGCAGGAAGATGGTTATGGTCGCTGGATTGCTGACGAATTCTGTGACCATGGACACCAAAACACAGGCCAGCAGCGTGACAGCCCAGCAGGGCAGGCTGCTCAGGGACAGCATTTGACGGCCAATCCACGTGGAGAGGCCGGAGCGCTGGGGAAGGACAGAAGCACAGGATTGACTGAATATTTGGTGTGTTTGTAAAGCAAACCCTTGTCCCTGGCGCTGTTTGCATCAGAGTCCCACCAGCCAATAAACAAAGTCTAAGTCAATGCTTTCTGCATTTCCTTTGCTCAGTAAATTAGGTTTCACTGCAGTGTTTAATAAATAGTAAGAGAATGTTGAGTGCAGGGAGTAGCTGCCAGCTACATTATGTACAACCTTGGAAGTACCCACACCAGAAATCCAAACTGGGGAGCACGGAAAGAGCAGGGTGATAATATTTCTACGAAGGAGGACAAAAATAAAAATTGTCTGCATCAGTACCTTGCACCCAGCTGCTAAGGCATAACCTCCTCCAACCAGCACTACGATCTCCCAGGGCATGGTCCTCTGGAAGTCCTTCCAGGTGATGATGGGATCCAGGGTGTTGGTGTCTGCTGCCTTTTCACCATCTCCTGTAGCACAAACAGCGAGTGTGTGACCAGGGTTGTACTGCCCTTCTTGCAGAGATTGTCACTTTTTTCCCAAGCATAGAAATGACTGGATGTTCATGGGGGCTGTCCTGAGAACTACCTGAGAGAGAGGCAAAGAGGCAGCGCCCAGCCTGGTTCTCTGGCCTCAGAAAATCAGTGTGTTCATTCCAAACATCTTCACCTTCTGGTGGCTGCTCTGTTGATGTAAATAGTTATACACCCCTGTGTTTCCATTTGATAGCTTTTTTTTTAGATGCCTGAGTATTTTCTTGAAGGAGGACTTAGTGAGTGTCATTTTTTCCTAAAACCTGCATAATATATGCCAGTTTATATATATTTGTAATCTCTACATAAGACTGCAGACAATTCTACTTTCACACAGCACTGCTGAAAGCCTGGCCCAGCCAGCTGATCAAACCACCCAAACAAATGTGAAATAACAATTTTATTATTATCCAGAAGACTGTGAGAGAAGCCCTGCACAAAATTGGAACGTTGTCTGGCATTTTCTGACCTCTTTTATGTTTATCTTAAGACATTATCAGGGATTTCTACTGTGGAAGCGATGACCAGTTTTTTTTACTGAGGGTTATCTTCAGCTAATTTTGCATTTTTGTTCTTTAATATGGAATTCCATCTGAACCTTTCCTAAGTTTAGTCCTAAATTTTAATAAATTTTAATAATTCTGCTGGCACAGAAGAGGTGGCAGTCTCAGATTCGAGAGCTTTTTGTCATCCTCAATCTGAATTATGGCAAAGGAAAAGGGGTCAGATATAGGAAGGCTGGTATCAGAGGAGAAACTGAACCTGGACTTACCAACAGAAAATTCCCTTCTTGGAACTTTTGACAGACAAAAAAAAAAAAAGGCAAATCATTAGACACTGGCAAATGTACCAGCTCTTTCTTGCTGCATCCTCCTCACCTTTCTTCCTTCTTCCAAAACTTGGCTTTTTTGCTGGAATCAGGAAAAGGAGAAAACCAAGGAGCACAGAGACGGTGGCATCGGTGCGGTAACCTTTCCTAGGAGAGGAACAGGGAGGCTGTCACAGAAACCCACAAGCAGAAACATTTCCAAGCCAGGCACACAGCTCCAAGCACGTTTCTGCAGTTTTATTTCCACAGCTGGAGTCATATTCAAAAAATATGCCTGCATATCAAGGCTACAAATTGGGTTTTTTCCCCATTTATTAAACTGACTCTTGTAGCCAACTTCAGTCACTGCTCAACAATTTTTAGCATTCTAGTTGAAAAAAAAAAAATCCCTTTTGGTTTACAAACCTATTGACTTGGAGGTACAGAAAAATAGTGTGTTTACAGAAGTCAGAAACAGTAAACACATCCTGGGGAAAAGCCAAACCCAAGTGATTCTTTAGAAATGAGCTGTAGATTGATTTTAAATTAAATGTTTTAATCTCTTTCTGTAGAAGTATTTTGAGGAGTGCCAAACTCCGGTGGTCATCAGAAAATCACAGTATTAGAAATTGGTTTTCTGTCAAAATTGGAATGAAAAGTTGAAGTAATTTTATACAGTAGCAATATAAAGAAGACTTACATTCAAATCACTTTGATGTTCAGAGTGTGTTACAGTAAGTTTTAATGTCATTTGCTTCGCTATTATTTAAAAAAAAAAGAAAAATAATTTTCTTCAGTCACCATTCTCAGTAATATTTAATTGAATGGACATTTTCTTGATAAAGAACTTTTTGTCAAAAATTTTAATTTCAATTATGGTTGCAATAAATTCTAGGGACACATCTATGAATGCACTAAAATGGTTTAAGCTCAAAATCTGACTCTCCTATTTTTTACATTTGAAATGGTTTAATTTACTTTCTCTGCTTAACTCACTTTGAGTACTGAGAAAGAATGGGATTTATAACTATATGAACAAACATAATTTAAGAAAAAAATCCCAATTTTTGAATAAATACTCCATTTTCCACTGCTTTGTTAAATGTGGCTGATGATGCCTTAGGGGAAAAAATTCTTGTGGAAAGTCCTAAGAAGCAAAGTGCTGTTGTTGAGAGGATTTTACTCACTTCTCAAAAAGAGATGACCATCCTGGCACAAAGCCAGGCTCACGAGTGAACCAGAGCAAGGCCATGAGGATGAAGAAGAATCCAGTCACCATCTCGGGGTAGCTGGAAATCAAAGGACAGAGGAAGTAATTCCAAGGTCTCTCTGAAAACTCAGGAGCAAGTTCCAGAAGTAAGAAACTAGAAATTGGCTTCAAAATAGGATAAAAACCCACACGAAAAACAGCAAGGAGGAATAGTTTGAATTAAGGAATTCCAGGTTTGGCTCCCAGTTGGGAACCATCTAAACCCAGTAAGAAACAGGCTAAAAATATCCCTCTGTATTTGCAATTCAGTCATTCATGGGCAAGGCCTGAAGGAAAATATTTCAAAATGCCAGTTTTGAATTTGCATTATTGTCTGATTAAATGTGGCAGCAAGGTGAAGCCCACATCAGCATTAACACTCTCTGGCATTTGTCAGGAGGGTAGGAAGCCTAGGAGCGAATGACAATGAAAATTAGCACAGATGGAGCACACAAGGTGACTTGAGGACACTTGAGGTCACTCGAGAACTTTTAATTCAGCATAGATTTAAATTAAGAATGATTTCATATTTAGGCACAGCCTGAACAACAGTCAGAGTTTATCACGTTCTGGCAGTTGATCTGTAAATATTTTGGCTGAACAGCACAAAAACGTTTTGTGAAGAAGGAATTCTGTGGCATATCAGCCCTTTGGAAAATGAAAATCTTGCCAAATAATCTTTTCAAGAGACATTTCTTGCCATTGGGCATAAAGATTCTGGGCTGGACAACTGGTGGCAAAGGAAAAAACCTTTGGGAGCTTTCAGCCACTAAAATAAGCATGTGCCTGGATGAGGAAAAGGGGTCCTTTAGGGTTGAAAGACAAACCCTGACTCAGATGACCTTCGAACCCTGGAATAAATGGAGTTTTTCCTTTTATTTCCTTTTTCCTCAGAAAGAAATGAGTCACATGCTAGCACTCATGCTTGTATCAAAGCCTTGGATTCTGGATCATTTTTGCCTTTAGGTCTGTTTCTATCCTGGAAAGGAGGTTTAGAATAAACAACAGCCAAATGCAGCAGGGAGGGCAATAGGAGAGAATGGTTCTGCCTAGAGAGGGAAATTCCTGAGGAGGGCAGCTCTGGTTTACCTAACACTTCCCAGTTTCTTGTATTCCTCCTGGATTCTTCTCTCTGACATTTCTTCCCGTTTGGTCCTCTTCTTCTTGCTCACAGAACAGGTCTCTTTAAAACTGCAATAAGCACAATAAAATCAGGTCAGGGCATAAAGAGGGGGGGGGGGGGAGGGAATA
>VYZT01036561.1:82922-114515 GCA_013400735.1 Pomatostomus ruficeps
AAAGGGGGAATTTGTAACAACTCAAACTCTGAAAGGAAAGAAGGGTGTGAAAAATGCCCCAAACCAAGCTGTGGCCATGGGTGGGGAGATCAGAGCGGTGCCAGGGTGCTGCTGGCAGGCTCAGGTGCCCCCCAGGGAAAAGGGTCACTCACATGCCTGGCTTGGCTCCGGCCATCAGCACCATGCGCAGGGCAATTCGCTTGTGGAGGTTCCACTTCTCCACGGCCGCTGCCACGCAGATCACACCCATGAGCAGCAAAGTGGTGTTCTTGAAGTACTCGGCAGCCACCTGCATGGAGGGCCAGGGGAAGCCGTCAGCTCAAAACGCAGCGACTTGCTGTCGCTGTCGTACATGACACGGAGCCAGCACACACAGACAGTCAGCCAGTTCAAGAAGCAAAAGAGAGACCAAGTTTATTTTTTCTTCCCTTATATACCTATCAAAAACTCACAGTTCATCAGAGGAAATCTTGTCACGCCCAATTCCCAAACACGCTGTGTAGTGAATCCAAAACAGACCTTGGAAACAGGTGTTCGTGTACTGTTTACGAGAGCTATATTATTGTTTTCTCAGAATACATGGGAACGCAGAATTTCTCATGAATGCTACAAAAAGCAGAAGAAACTGTTACCATTAGTTTTCAGCATCCACAACTTCCCTGCACCGAGAGCACACTGAAGGAGAAGAAATACGGCACAGTGAATTTGTGCTCCCTGGGGTAAGAGTGACAGGGAGCTGCAGAAAATGAAGAATTCACAAGTCAAAATATTCTCTTTCCTCTCTTTCATATTGTGTTTACAAACAAGGCTCTACACCCTGCTGTTTCTAGGCTTCTCTGTTTTGAAGAGATGGAGAGAAATGTTATTTTTTCGAGCAGGGCATTCAGTGCCTGCAGTTAATCCGCCACACTCAGGTAGGCTTAGGTGGAAAAAGCACAGACCAAACTGCACTGAAGGCACCTTATTCATGTGCTTCATCTGAGATTCTTCATATTTTTCATTCTGGAGAGATTGTTGCCTCTCTTGCTTATATTTATTCTGTCTTGTTCAGCTTTTGGGCAAAATCTGGCGTCCCTAGAACTTACAGCTTCACAAAAAAAAATCCTTTGGGACTCACTCTGGGAATGCAATAAAAAAAAAGTTTATTGCTGCAGTGATCCACAAATCCTCTGCCAAAACTTGTCATGTTGAAAATCTATTTCCATTTTATCAGGAAAATAGGGAAAATTTCAAGGAAAAGAATTTTAATTTAAAGATGATGAGCAAAAATCATCACTGGCTCAGGAAAATACTCAGAGACCACCTCCAAGGCAGGAATTGTGCATGTGGGTCTTGCTAAAATATGAGAGGATGTTCTGTGAAGCAGAAACCAAAGCAGAAGCCAAAATGAAAAATTAAGTAAACCATGAATTCTTACACAAACACACACACACACATACTTTTGTAAAAACAAACAAAATGGGAAGAGATAAAAGATACAAACAGATGCTTGGGGTCTAGCAAAATTTTCCATCTCATTTTGATGCATCCTTCCTAGGCTGTTGCTGGAATATTTTTCAAAACCCTTAATTTCTTAAATTTAAAACTATTCCTCTCACCAAATGCAGGTGCCAGCATTTAAAAAAAAATTAAGATCAGAGGCAGCAATAGTTTTTTCATTGTCCTCAGGTATGCTGATGCTCCTACATGAAACGACAGAGTGACAGAAATATTATTTTGTGAAATCTGCAGCCATTTTTATATTTCATTACAATTTATAATAATAATAATTTAATTTTATATTTTATATTTAATAAATGCCTCAGGTGTTCTAAATAGACTTGGCCATCATAGTTGTGTGCCAGAACTTTTAAATATCGCCTTTTTTGGCTTTCTTCCACTGGTTTCTTTCTCATTAACTCTCTTTATTTTCCTACTACCTTCTCAAAAAGTTATCATGAGGTGAATGAAGGGAATCCATCAAGCCAGCAGCATGAAAAATCTGGGGTTTTTTCCCTTTAGTCTTTTCACAGTGATTTTGGAGAAATAAGTGAATGTTAATAGTCTTATTAATACCAACAGAGGTATATGTGACACACTGGTTCATCTTCTTAACCCCTGTGAGTTATTTGTAGCTTAAATAGTAGGAATTTTCTAGGCAAGAGTCCCCCCAGAACAGCATATTGGAAACACTGCAACACCATCAGAGTTGTTTATTTTTGAATATAGGGATTTATTTCTGTTCCTAAAGCAAATAATTCATTCTTTGCAGTAGCCTTACTGGCACTTTAGTTGATATTACATTGAATTTCTCTCAGGCTGCCATTAAATTTTCCTTCTCCAATGTGCTGCCAAATTTTTAATGAGAATGCCCAACTGCTTTACCTTTATGTGAGGAAAAAAAAGATTGTGCAAATACTGAATTGTGCTTGTATTGTGTCTCGTTTTATTGCCTAACTTGGGGGAATAAGCAGGCATAAAACTCTTGCCTCATGCTTGTCTCTATCCATTTATGGGCATTCGCAGTGCTAGACTGTGAGAGAAATCCAACAATTTTATGTTTGCTACGTATTCTTCTGCATCCTTATCTGTATGACTTGCCCTTAAATCAAATGTGCTGTCCCCTCATCCCCAGAAAAAGAGATAGAAAAAAGGAGGGGGAAAAAGTTGTAGACAAAAGAAATTCTTGGCATATAATGAAAGAAGTTAACATTCAAAAAAGCCTCAGGGAAGCAAATTCAGGGCTAATCACGGAGAATTTTTTGTGCAGCTGCTCCTTTGCCCGAGAACTCCTGGCTACAGCGCAGCAGTGGCTCACAGCTCTGGATAAGGACCGGGCATTCACCTGGATAACAAAATTATCTTCTCTTCGCAGCAAATGGTACCTGGTTTTAGCATATGTAGCCTCTTGTCTCACATGAAAAAATATAAGAAAAAATTCAGAAAAAATATAATTGGAAGGAAACTTTGCAGTGCATCCCATAGCTGCTGTTCCTATGGATTTGGGGAGGGGAAAGGTGGGATCCTTTAGATTGTGAAGCAGCAGCTGAAAGGATGGGCATCCCCTGCCTAATATTTTATCCTTCCTCCATCTTCAGTCACATCAGAGCTGGTGGGCCCAAGTTACCCATCACAGGATGCACTCCCCTTCTTGCCATGCCTGTGAGCCTTGCTATTGCCCCAAGATCAGCCTTTTGCAAAGAATTACCCAAGAGTAAAAACATGACATGATAAAAATTCACAGTGCTCTGACCTCGCTGGACTTCATGACTCCGAAGAGGGGGTAGAGGAAGGCAGGGACCAGGGCTGCTGCACCGAGGGGCACGGCTTCTGACACCCACAGCACGGCCGTCACCACAAGCACGTAGGCACACGAGGCTTCCTGCAGGCACAGAGCACAGGACTGAGGGCCACTGCCCCCCATGAGCTCTGGTGGCTCACCCATGGCATCCGTCACGCTCTGGGTTTACAAAAACCAAAGAGGATTTTGCCGGGACCTGCATAGGTGCAGCTGTCTGGGTGTGAAATCTGGGCTGCCACCTGAAAGGACAGTCCAGAAATGAAAGTTTTCACACATAAGCCAGGGCAAAGTGTTGGGATATGCCAATTTATCAGCAAAATCAGGGCTTCAAGTGCATTTACAAATTCCTTTGGTTTCCATAATCCAGTGTTTCCCAAGCATTCAATCCTGACTCCTCAGGTTAGACCCGTTGACCTGCTACCTCTGCATGTTTTTCTCTCCAGCACTGGACAAAGACAGGAACTGTCAGTTTTCAGGACCAGAGGAGAGCATTCATATTTGCCATAAAACTGCCTTGTAGTTATTTTGGGAAATGCTCTGGAAACTTGTGCATGTAGGGTTTTTTTCGGTGTGGGTTTTGTTGTTGTTGTTGTTGTTTTGTTTTTCAAACAGTGTGCACACATTTTGTTAGCTGGTTTTATTTGCTCAGGTAATTTCTACAGCCCTTTGGAAGAAGCTCACAGACCTGTGGGGTTGGAGGCCATGGGTTAATGAAGTTAACCAAATTTGCTCCTGTCTGAGGTTCTGGTACAAAAGGGCATGAGAGAAACATGCTGAGCAGTCATGGGCAGCTGGGATATGATGGAGAAAGGGGCTCTCTGCTGAATATTCTTACAGTAAACCACAGCTAGTGCATGGAAGTCTTCTGGTCCATTTCTAAGATATATCTTTATTTATGGCACCCATTCGAGTTTTCCTTATGCTCAGTTCGCTATAGTTAACAATAGCTTTTTTACTTAGAAACCTGGGGATATCTGCTGCTAGTAATTACAGAAAGTACCCTCAAGAAAAGGTTTTTCCTTTTCTTTTTCCTTTTCTCTTTCCTTTTCTTTTTCTTTTTCTCTTTTTCTTTTTCTTTTTCTTTCTCTTTTTTTCTTTTTCTTTTTCTTTTTCTTTTTCTTTTCCTTTTTCTTTTTTTTCTTTCTCTTTTCCTTTTTCTTTCCCTTTCCCTTTTCCTTTTCCCTTTTTCTTTTCCCTTTTTATTTTCTCAGATTTGAAGCCATGTCCTGCACTGGCCTTAACCTGCTGTTCTATGGCATTTAGTAGGTCTGCACTGATTTACTCCAACCATAAATTTATCTGTTCTTCATTATGCACCAGATGTTCCATATGAACTTATCGAGTCCTGTGGAGTCACAGCTCACAAATGGTTATTGTTTAGAAGATTCACTGTTCACAAATGCTATTTAAATGTCTTAAAATATAATTGCATTACTTTTGTGTCCTGACTGGATGACTGCTAAAGAAAGCAGCTTTCCAGAGGTCACACAAGCACTTCTCACAGGCCACAGATTGCAAATCAATAAGCATGTTTTACTTCTCATCATTTCTCAATCAGTTTTGTGAACAAGGTGGTAAAGCCTAGTGCAATTATCCAGGGATGTGGGTTCAATAGAATGAATCAGTAGCTCGTATGTAAATTCATGTCTATAGGTGTCATTTTCACGTTACCTCTAACAAAGAGCCACAATCAGCTGTTCCTCATTTTTTTTTGAAGTATAGCTTGTAGCCATAACAGGCGGAACACACCCAGAGAGGAAGCTGAGATAGATATAAACTATTTCTTTTCCTTGAGTAAGAATTGCAGCCAGGGTTACTCAGAAGCTTGGATTTAAATGAGCTGCCCGATCTTGCTCTGACTCCTCTTTCAGAAAAGTGCAACACTGAACAGTTATAATTCAACAAGGCCAGGGTAGGTTTAGATCAGATATTGGGGGAAATTTCTTCACTGGTGGGGTGGGCAGGCACTGAACTAGGTTGTCCAGAGGGGTGGTGAATCCACCATCCCTGGAAGCTTTCTACGACTTTGATTCTATTCAACAGGGCCACCAAAAAACAGAAATAAATTTATAAGAAGACCTAACTTCCTTTGAGCAGAGAAACTCCAGTTATTTGAGAGGTTATAAAGGGTGTCTGAAAGGCTGCTGGAGAAATTCAGCTCTGGCTTAGCCAACTGGCTGCTCAGTCACCTTGAACTATGTTTTACTTCAAGGCTAATATTCCACAGGAAGCAGAGCACAGGGCCTTTTTTGTGACCTGGTGACTGATACATTTTTGACTTTTAGCTCCTTAGCTTCTGCTAACAAGCTGCTATGTTTGCTTGGGCGCTATATGAGATCCAGCAGTTGTCTGAGGAGCAAAGTAACTTCTAATGAAAGGAGAATAAGTGATTTTTGTTTTAAAGCAGTGCAGATGTAAGATTCAAGGGGTATATTTTGCCAAAATTAACAAAGTTCATTTCATCCTAACCTGAATCCAAACCATTTCCCCACTCCAAAAATGTACTTCTCTTTAATTTCTTTGAGTGATGGTTGTTATTTTCTATTACTCCTCTGCGGGTAGGCTGATAGTGAAAATGGAATAGGACAAAGGGACATTGCATCTCTACAAAAACCTAACTGGGGTGGGCACAGAGCCTTTGTGTTTCCTGTACACTGAGCTGTAATAATTTTCCAAAAACCCCCCAAATGAACCACATTTTAAAATGGTACAAAACTGTAAGCAAGTACAGGTGGGAAAGCCAAGCTTGCTAATCTTCACTAAAAACTTAATCAGCTTGTCTGGCAACTTTATTTATTTTCTCAGTTCATTTCCATGAGAAACCATATTAATCTCTTCCATTCAATAGAACTGAGTTTATAAATTTAATTAATGGTTACCAGAGCTACTAAGTACTAGACTGAAGCAGTGGCAGTGTAATTTTAACTGTTTCACCCTCCTCACTGGTTGTTTTACAACCACAAATTACTGGTGAGCCCACCTCAGAGCTTGAAGCAGGAAGTAGGAAAACATGATGGTTGGAGGGACTATGATCCGATTATCTGCCCTCAGTCAGTCCCTCAGGTGAGAAGGAAAGAGGAGCTGAAAGGAAACTGCACACTCAGGGCCGTGCATAAAATTCCTGTAGCTGAAAGCTCCAAGGATCTCAGGATGATGAAAAGGAGGAATAAATCCTGGGCTGGAAATTTGCCCACATCTCTTGCACGCAGACACGTGGTTAAGCTCTTCAAAGGGGCAGCCCAGCCCCTGCAATGCCAATTTGGGTTTTATGGGCTTGTGCTGAAATGCCATCCTTCAGCCTACGTAAAGAAAACCAGAGGTGCAGGGATATCTGTGCCT
This sequence comes from Pomatostomus ruficeps, assembly GCA_013400735.1. NCBI lineage: Eukaryota > Metazoa > Chordata > Aves > Passeriformes > Timaliidae > Pomatostomus > Pomatostomus ruficeps. The sequence continues at coordinate 89,542 of VYZT01036561.1, forward strand.
CTTCAGGGCAGGTTCTGTGCTGCTGGACCCCTCCTGCTGATCTGGCACAGGGAGATGCCAACACCCCCTGGTACTGCAGCTCCCAGAGCTCTGCCAACAGCTGATCTTCAGGAGTCATCCACATGTCCTTGGCTGGGCACAGTGTGGCCACAGGAACAGTGGTAATAGAAAGCCTGTCCTCAACTGACTGAAATCATGGTGTCTCTGGTGGCTTTATGACCAAAAAAAGGTGGATAAATATTACAAAAAAGAAGCAAAAATGCTCATGTGTCAGTGTGAATGATGAAGGAAAAAAGGACAGAATGAAAGACCCACAGTTTAAAGCACACTCTTTTTTTAGACCTGAAAGGCATTTATGTGTGTGCAAACCTATGGTACAATTTCAATCACAGCTCGGGAAGGGGGAAAAAAAGAATTCAAGTGAATTTTCTCAAAGATATTTTTCACCCTGCCATTTCTTGTCACAAAATAATAGAAAAGAACGTGTGGACTTTATTGACATTAGCAGTTTCTACAAACATTTCTGAGTGCTTGTGCTCCCTTTGATCTCACATGTAATGCTCCTCTGACATTTCCCGAGATGAGCTGGCAGCATCAAAGAAGCTGCAAGCTGATTCCCTGCAGAAATGCAAATATAAACGACCTGGTAACTTCAATCTCTCTAAAACAAGACAAAAAACTAATATAATTGTAAAAACATGAGTATGTGAACAGGCAGCAAATTTGATCTTCACATTTAAAAAGTAATCATAGCCAATGGGTTGTAACAAAGAAAAATCTGCACGAAAGCACTTCAACTTACTGCCAGCTGAGTTTGTTTGGTGTAGATGTTTTCTTAACAGCACTATAAACTTTTGTCCAGCTCTTGGTCAGATTGTCAGGTGTGTTTTGCCCTCTGTGGTTTTTGAGAGAAAAGAGGTGAAAAAGTGCTGTAAGAGAGCAGCCAGGATACACTGATATTCAGGGCAGGAAAACCCAAAGTGCAACATCCAGTTCAGTGGTGCAGGAGCATTTCCTGTCTGTGAATCCTGGTTTATCCTTCCAAATGAAATATTACTGTTTTGTTTTTGAAAACAGCTGTACAATCTCTAACCCTCTGCATTTCTATTTGATAAAGCAGTAGTATTCATAAAGCAGTAGTATTCATAAATCCCCTGAATCGGTAAGGAGGAACTGATCTTTGGCAGGGTAGAGGATGGAATGGAAATTGCTGCAACTTTCGGGGGGATTTATGTGGAGGTCTATGGGGAAGCACGAGCTGCAGGTTTTCAATACATTGCAAGTTTTGATAAATTAAATATCACCACCTCTGTAAGGTAGGAGAACATTACTGTTTTATGGGTTTCAGCTGCAGAGATGTGCAAAGGAAGGACTTTACCCTGTGGGCAAGACATTCAGTATCTCCAAAGCATGGTCACCGAGTCCTGGCTGCTGTCTCACCTGAGTTCTGTCTTTATAAACCCCCCGAAACTGAGAGTCCTTCCCTGCTTACTTAGTGATAAAAAATAAAGACTCTGTAAGTGTCTCTTTTAAAGATGTCACCTTAAAGAAAAGGGAGGTTTTTATTATCTTCCCCCTTCCGCACAGATTTTATTTTAGAAAAAGCAGAGATGCAGCATTTCTGCTTTAAAGCAGTGCTTCCCTGGCTTCACCTGCCTCTTCAGCCATGCTCGTGACATGGTTCAGGGTAGCTCTGGCTCTCACTGTGGTGACTCCTCAGTGACCCTCACGGTCCTTCAAATTTGAGTCTTATTTTTCCTAAGATCAGTGTTTTGTGAGGTCTTTGTCTTTCTTTTTGCACACCGCAAAGTTAACCAGCAGGACTGCCTGCTGCGCTCAGAGGCTGGGCTAAAGAGAAAAGGAGAATGTACTTACGCTGCTGGGGTATGTGAGGGGCAGAGGAAGCAGCAGAAGCGGAATGAGAACAACGAGCAAGAGGTTTCTGGATTGGAGAATCCCCTTCATCACTGCCATGCTCCTTCACTTTCTGGGAGCTTTCTTCTCCTTCAGATTCTTCTCTGGTTCCTCAGATATTCCAATTTTCATGCCACGTTTTTCCTCACCCGTGCCCAGACTTCCCCGAAAGATGCCTCACCACCTCATCTCCTATTGCCAGAGTCACCTAAAATATCTTTCTTGGTTTATTTATTCTTCAGTCTGTTGTTTTGAAAGGGTTTTCTGATTAAAAAGACATGCAGTTTATGTCGGGCTCACCAGCACATCCAAGTTGGTATCACACCATGACACGCAGAGGTTTGCAAGTTGGAGCATAGTGATCTTTGGACAAATTTTCTTTTTAGTTCAGACTCACGGCTGTAGCTGTGTTGTATCCTTTTTCCCATGTTTTATAAAGCTTTTTTCTTCCATCATCCAGCGATGTGGTTTCATAAACCAGGTGAGAAACGTTTTGAGCTGCTGCTTTTCTTCCTGTTTGATAGTCTGAAAGTCTCCAATACAGTTTCTTTTCTGCTGGAAAATTACTAAACCAAACAATTTACTGTTCAGTGCATAGAAGTAAATTTTCAGGTACTTCTTCTTTAAAAAAAAGACCAGACCCCCCCTCCATTTGCAGCTCCTTCAGATTTTATTTCTCTGTTTCTACTTTGCATCTGCCTTTACCCTACTTTTGCCCTGAGCCTGGAATTCACAGGGCAGTAATTCCAACATGGATTATACTTGATCTCAAGGCAAAAATTTGTTAAAAGCTACAGGGAGCTCTTAATTCACCAATGAGGACTGCAGAAGGGAGAAGTTGCCCCACCCTTTGCCCCAAACCCAGTCAGAACATTTGAGAGAATCAACAGCCTCCTGACATCCCCACAAATACAGAAAAAAGACCTTTTTGAAGTGGCTGAACAGTTTGTTGTTGTTTCAAGGCCCCTGTACTGATGGTAAATAAATAATCTTTGTTTTCTGAACAGTATCTTTTGTCTTTATGGTTCTTCCATCACGACCCTTGAATGTCACTAATTCATGAGACACGGGCTGATCTCTGCACTGATCAAACGGAGAAATTTTAGATTTTCTTCTCTTGCCTTCTAGTGGGGAAACATTCCTCCAACTCTAGTTATTAGTGCTTTCTGTGGGGCAGAAAGTGCTGTCGATTTAGGACTGAACCCCCTGGCTGATTCCATGCACGATCTGTGCCACACAAACATCCCTTTGCCCTGTAGCCCATGGGAAGCACATTCAGGATTTTCTATGCCCCAAAACTTGCCTGTCCTCTCCCCACCTTTCTAGTCAGCGACGGACTGAGCTCTGTGATGCCTCTGGGACCCTGAGTCACCAAAAATCAGCAAAGGCAGAACTGCAGAGGAGTTTGATGTGTGGGGTGAATTCTTCCTGAAATCAAGAATTGTATTCAGGCTGTGGAATGCTTCTATACCTGGAAACTTTCAGCAAACAACAGAACCTTGAGACTCTTCAGGGAAATTTAACAACTGGTTCTGGAAGAAAAGCTGTAGTTGATGTGAAGATTTTGGGTTGGCTTATACAGCTTGGGATCTGTTTTTTCAGAGAAAATAAAAAAAGAATTTTAAAAAGCTAAAATGCTAAACGTTTTCTTTTAAATGAAAATAATATCATCTTAATCTCATTTCATAAGGCCAAAGGGTGGATAAAAGGTGCCATTTAGGGGCAATGATTTTCTAACCTGTGAGAGAACTCCCTATGAAAAAGACTCAGTCCCAAGGGATAAGATGTGAACTGAGATAGGAGCAGGCAACCTCCACCTGCATTTTGAGTAATACTGAGGGAGGGAAATACCCTAAACCCAGAGAGCTTCCCTGAGGGGCAGAGTGCTCCTTCCCCCCGAGCTCTGGAAAATGCTCCTGTGAAGTTTCACAGTCTGAGATAAGGAATTACGCGAGCTGAAGTTGCAAAATAAGAAATCTGCTGCTGAAATCAATACAATGAAAAGGCAAGGACTTTATGTGGAATGTTTTTATTATTACATCGAGAGTCTCTGTTAAATTAACCTGGGCAGTCCAAACACTTTCCTAAGGAATAAATCCTTTTCTTACATTACACACAGTAGAGGGAGGAGGGAAACAAACTCATAAAACTTTTATTTTCTGTTGAGGAGATAAATGCTTCAGTTACCAATTTGTAAGGTATGTATGCCATAGGGAATGATAAAATATTAAGAATTATCTGTAATTCTTTTCTATGGGATATTTTCTTATTAGTAAACTCTGTCTGCTGGGCAGTGCTGTTGTGGGGAGAGCAGCATGGCTGTGAGGGATTTCTCTGGGTGCTGACTGCTAGCAATTAATACTTGCTGTAGTTCTGTTGCTTGCTGTTCTTGCAGACTCAGAGGGATTTATGAACTGCCAGGCTCTCCCAGCCAGTGGCATTGCAGGGAGCCAAGAGGCAGAGCTGCACAGGCAGCAGGGCACTCTGGTGTTTCCCCTCCGTGGGTTGTGGGGCTTGGTGGGGCAGAAATCCCAAACAGCTCATCGGGGTGAAGCTGAGGGCTCTGAGGGCGTGAGGGCAGCAGCACACGGCTGCTTTGGGGGTGCCGAGCTCTGGGTGTGCAGGGGAGGAGACAGAGCCATTTGTGACCCACAGCTTTGAGGCTGAGGTTTGCAGTTTCCACACCACGTGCCAGGCAGGCTGTGAAGACGGCCAACAAAATCCTTCGGGTATAAAAGCGCACTACACGGAGAAGAGTTAAATAAATAGGCACTCGTGCACACAAATCCAGAAACTGCTGGAGGAACAAGACTCGCTCTGTCTTTGTAAGCCCCTTGTCCAGCTGCTAATGCCATGGCCAGACTGCCCCCAGGGCTGCTGAGGCTCCACGTTCCCACAAGGGTTTGCCAAACCCAGGGTGCTCTGACTGCTTTTTGCCACAGTTCTGAGCAGATTTTTTCATCTCCAGCCCTTGAAGTATCCCCATTAAGGGACACAGGAGAATTAATTCCTTTTGTTCAAGTAGGGCAAAAGCAGTTAAACATGGTTCCGAACTCGGGCTGGAATCCTTAGCTCTCTTTTACAGTCTCTTACAGGGATTTGTGGTTTGGGTCTGCATCCTTCAGACATTATACAATAGAGAGATAGAGAGTGATGGTGTGAAAGGATGAAATAAATGTTCAGCTGTTTTCCCAGGGTCTGGAAGTAGAAGCGCCTCTATTATCAATAGAAAAGCAGAGTTTGTATCTCTTGTGCACAAAAATTAGGGGATTTGATTTAGCAGAGTTTGGATTTTTGAGAGCTAGTCATCCATCTGACAAAATGTATCTCCTTTTTCTGTCTTATTTTCTGTTCATGACTTTTTTGGGAGTTTGTTATAATCAGTTGCACTACTCCTACAGCTTTTCCTTTGCGGCTCCCAAATTCATAACTCGCACCACTGAATTGGCAAATAGCCTTTTCTGCTAAGTGCTCAGATGCATATTTTCTCTGACTGAACAATTTGCGATTCTTCTACATATTCAGCACTTGTGTGCACACACATACGTGAACATAGACACACACCCAGATGCCCAAATGAATATACTATTTGCTATTAAAAAAAAAAGAGCCCCGGTGCTAAATTCAGCACCAGGTATGTTTTAATGCACCTCCCTCCTGTGCCTCAGGGGGATTCTGAAGGCTGGGTTTAGATGTCCTATGTTTAAGTGATAGAACCAGGAAAAATGTGTCATTATTAAATTAAATAGGGCCTTTGTGTTCCCTTGGATGCCACTGAGGACAAATACATGTTCCTTTGAAAAAAACCAAGCAGCAGAAGCAAAGTCATGTGCAAGTAATGACAGAATCATTGCAGACTGTTTGGGAGAACAGATCTGGGAAGCAGGGAATATGTTCACAGGCATTGTTTGCTGCTGGTGTTCACAATGCCCTTTTTCTCCTGCAAATGTTATTGCAGTTAAACCCTGGCTCAGCCAAATGGAGAGAATCAGAGAGTGCTTATTTATGAGAACATTTGGAATCAATGAGAAGAGGCATAATTTCTGAAGGCTGACAGCTATGAAACCTCTTCCTTTCACAGAGGGCCTTCATCTCTGTATGATATTCTCTTCCTGGCCAGCCAAAACATGAACTTGTTTCCCCAGCTGGGAAAGCAGCACTGTCCAGCACTCACACATCAGCATGAGAGCATCAGCACAGTGTGCTTGTGTATTGCTTATAGGAAACCCACAGGAGGAATCAAATCAGGAATTTTGCCTGAAACAAGGCTCTGCCTGGGTGCACTCCAGAATCCCTTCCCTGCCTGTCACAGAATGTGCCCCCAAGCCAGCACGAAAATCGAATTCTCAGGGCTGCAGACATTTTTCACCATTTAACATGGAACTAGAAAGCAGATTCCACCAGAGGGAGTCAGAAAACCAAGAATCTTTGGTGAAGCAGGCTATTAAACTCTTTACAGGATGAAGTGGTGGACACGCCCCACCGTGTCCTTCACCAGGCAGAGCAGGCGGCTGAGCTGCTGCAGCCCCGCTAGGACGGCTGTCTGCTGAAGGGGAACATCAGATCGTTTTTCAGGGCTTTGTAGAGGCTGACAAAGGACTCAGCCCACATGTCCTTCTGGTGCCCCTGGGACTGAGCAGCTCTGTAGGCCGTGTAGACCATGGTCAGCACTGTCCTTTCAAAGTCTTCTTTCCTGAGGGCGCGGGGGTAGGCAGCCAGCCTGCTGCTCAGCCTGCGGATCTCCGGGATGCTCTTGGGGATTATCTCGTTGCAGATGGTATCGAACTCAGCAGCCTTCCTCAGGGAAGCCAACTCCTCATCTCTGATGGAGATCCTCTGGCCTTTGTCAATGTCCAGCTCAGCTAAAAGGAACTGGTACAAAATCAGAACACAGAAAGCTATTTATTTTCTCCAAGAGACTCTAGACAGAGGAAATGTGAATGAACAACATGTCCTTGGGCCTTTTATGACAAGTGGAGACAATTGCACTGCCTGGAGGTGGGTCAGAGCAGAAAGTTTCTGTGTGATGATTGGACTCCTGTGTTAGCTGCCTGGAAAAGCTAGAGACAGGCTTTGGGGAAAGGAGAGTGTGAAAGGAAAAGCAGGTGGTGTTGTGTCATGCAAAACTGGCATGGGCTGCTGCTGGTGCCAGACAGGGATTAGAGAGCAGCAGCACAGCTGGGGAAGGCTGTTTGCCTGCCAGGGACAGCCAGGGCCTGAGAGAGCACAGCAGCAGCATCCAGGCTCACCTCCCCTGTTTTGCACACTCAATCCAATTTCTCAGGATGTGGGAGAGAGAAATTTAACCCACACACCTTGTTCAGCCGGGCCACTTTCCCTTACTGTGACCAGACAGTGATTTACAGGTGGCACTGCTGTGAAAGAGGGGAGGGACCTGAACTGCTCTGAAGTGAAACACTCACACCCTTGGGATTACTTTGTAATGACTGATAACTGTGGCTTTAATAATTTGGGACTGAGACTTAGACCAAAGAACCGTAAAGCATTGTGTTGTTTATATGCAACTGTTCTGTGAGAAAGTTGCTTTCAGTGGAAAGCCTTTTGCTCTGGTTTTCATTTTGCTCAATGAACTGAGTTTGCCGTACACATATAAATATATCTGTATCTATCTATACCTGTATCTATACTTATCTCTGTATTTATATCTATATCGATACCTGTATCTCTCTCTATCTCTCTCTGTCTCTCTCTATATCTATATCTAATCTATATCATCTGTATCTATATCTATATCATCTATGTCTATATCTGTCTGTTCTCACCCTTCTGATGAACTATCACAAAATTATGGCTTTACTGCTGGCAGGAATAAAAGTGACACGAAGCCAAGTAATGGATAACCCCAGCAAAGACAGTACCCCCATCCTGGTTAAGGCTTCAGGTGCCATATACTGAACCTCATAAAGCAGGACCACATCTTCCAGCGAGTTCTGTAGCACTGGGTTGAGGAAGGCAGCTGAGGACCTCCTGAACCGCTGAGCAGCTGGGAAAAGCATAGCTGGAAAATAAAAATGGGAAGAGAGAGGTTCTCTGAGGTGCCAAATGCTGACAAGAAGCACTTTTCAATAGCAGAGTGGCATAAAGAACTGCCTGTTGGCTCTCACTATAAAGGGAACGTGTGGCAGGGACAGCTTGGCCCTGAGCTAGCAGGGATGGGGGGTGGCTGTTTGTCCTGAGGCTGCTTTGCTGCCCAGGCTTGGGGCTCTGAACTGCAGCCTCTGAGGTGAAAGGAATGATGAGAACTGCAGCATCAGCTTTGTCTGAAATACCTGTGCCTTTCCTGGGTCCACAAGGGGAAATCAATACTGACATTCAACAAAAGCTGCTTTTTTCAGTCCATTCTTCTGCTGCCATGCTTCTGGGACTCCACATTTCTCCGGTTTCTGTTGTCTAAAAGTTGATCTCCCCTGATTTATTGGAGACAGATCCAGCAGAGGGCGATCAGCTCCTCTGTCCTGGGCATTTACACCGGGAAGGGGTGACTCCCCCAGGTGTCTGTGTCTGTTCACTGAGCCAAGACAGCTACACCCAGTGAGGGAATCCCCACTAAAAGTGACTTGAATCCTTTGCAGAGCAATAACTGGGAAAAACAGAGCCTGCCGTGGTCAGGTGTTTGTTCACCACTGTGAAGTGCACTGCAGACACTGTCTCAGGGAAATGGGACAGGAAACAAATGTACAGCCCCTGAACTGGGCATGTCCAGCCGCTGAACCCAGCCCCCCGCTCAGAGAAGCAGAACATTTGTGCAATCAGTGACCTGGACAATCCGGAGTATAGAAAACATCTGACGCTGCTTTAGAGGAGACCTAAACTCTCGCAGTTATTAACCAGGTTACCAACCATCTGTGGACTGTTAAAAGGTCTAAATTCCTCTCAGAGCAAAAAGGGAAAACTCTGTTTTGTGTTTTATTTGTATACTAGTATTTGTATATTATTTAGATTCTGGTGTTTGGGTTAATCATAATGTGAATTTGTTGGAGTTTTTCCTAATTTTCAGGAATAGGAAGGTGGCTTATTTTTTTTTTTTAAACCTATGCTTATGTGACTATTGGTATGTTTCCCATAAATTTCACTTCTGAACTTTAACTCTGTTTACCAATAGATAAATTTGGAAACCAACCTAAGAAAAAAAAGGAAACAAATTCCTCACATTTTGAAAGGCATTATGATTCCCCTGTCAAAATTAAGATTTTTTTTAGCATTATCAGTAACATCTAATAGATCATGCAGCTTACTTTGAATTTCTGAAAACTTTCATCCCACCCTTCCTCTACCTGATTTTTTTCCTCACAAAACAATTTTACTAAATCAATTTTGCCTAGCTTTGCTGAAGTTCTTGTGATGGATTTTCCATACTGCCTGTAAAAAAAACCTGAACATCCTTTAAAGCTCTCTCTTCTGGGCATAAAAAAAAACCAAAGAAAAAGAAAAAGAAAAAAAGCTGGAGCAACTGTAATTATTTTATGGAAAAGTTGTCCCTATGCTCTGACTACATAGTTCATCAGACAATTTGCCTCTCTGGTCACCCAAGCAGAACATAAATATGCAGTTTCTTCCCATCCCTGACTTTCCCTCTCCTCCTCAGAGCTTTCTGGGGCACACTACAGCTCATCCATCTTTTGCTCTCCACAATTCAAGAATTCAGTCGAGTGCATGTGAAGCACTTGAAACTTCAAGCACTAATTGCTGAGCAATTAAAACTTATTACTGGGCAATTAAAACTCTAATTACTAAGCAGCTGGTATAATGCCTATTCATTTTTAGCTCTTTGAGACGTCGTTTTGGTGAAAACAACCTCAGAGCACATGGTACCTCTCCGTAAGCAGATGGTTTGCATCCCAAATATCCCCTGGGCAACGGAAAAAGCATCTGTGGCATCTTGCTTCAGTGCTGCTGTTGGAAACTATGTATCTTTTAAAATTTCTATTTTTGTTTCTTTAGTAAGAATTGGCTAGGTCTTGCTTTGGGAAAGAATTTCCTCCATTATGTTTTAGAAAGATAGGTTTAACATCTCGTCAGGCTAGGATGATGCACGGGAGATATGCAAAGAACATCAAGGATCATCAGGGGCTGATAATGAACCATCAACCCAAGACAATGCCCTGAGCAGAGCGAAACCACCTATTCCGGGAAAGGACTGATAAGAAGTATCACAAAATGGAAATTTAATCAACACGAAAGATGAAAAAAACTCAGACCCAATGAGAACCTGGATACTGGGATTTACCTCATTTTGTACCAATAAGCTTTGAAATAATGTGTTCCTATGGGTCTTGAGTGTATAAAATCTAAGAGAAACTTCAGGAGAAACGTGTGTTGGGAATATTCTTCCTGGACACATCCTGGCCAGAATAAAGTAATGCCTGATTCTCTATCACTTCAAATATAGTGTTAGAAGGTTTTTATTTTCTTCCCGGGTTTCGGTGACACTGCCATGCTTATTTTCATCACACTATCAATTTTAACTTTCAATTCAAGCACCGATTCCCACCGTGGAGCTCAGCTGGAGTCCCCAGCTCCAGCCCATGGCCACTCACACAGAAAAGCCTCAGCAAAGGGCTCACAGGGCTTAGGTTGGGGGGTTCAGAGGGCCAAGGGCTTGGGCTGCTCTGTCCTGAGAAGGGACTCTGTGTGTGTCAGGCATGCCAGCCCCTGCAGCCCTGACTCCCTCGTCTCATTATCTCGTTCCCAAAACACATTAAAGCTTTTTACAGTGCTTAGAGCCTCTGCACAGAAAGTCTTGCAGAGCTCATTTGTATTTGTCATGGTTATCTGATTTTCCTGATCTGCATTTTAGTCAGTCCTTCCCTTTCTGCCTGCTCTGTAGTCAAATCCTTCCACCGCCACTCCCTCACAGCCCTCTCCATGGATTCTCGAGTTCCTCCAAGTCTGGACAAGCATTTAGAGCAAGCACTCTGATTTTCATTGTACTGATCTAATACACGTGTCAGTCAAGCACAAAAGCTGAGATACAGAAAGATTTTCAGTCAGTTTCTGCATTTAGTGATTGCAAAATCCACTTGAAACTTTTTTGGTGACTTTTACTTCTTTCTGCATTTACTTCCATCTCTGACATGAGTTGTCTGGGGACAGCAAAGAACAGTAGAAGAGTTTAGAACTCTTTGCTAATTTCTTTCCTGAGGGAATTATCTGTAAAGCTACCAAGCAATTGAAGATGCAGAGTGATGTGCATCACTTTATGTTGCAGCAAATTCATTTCAGTGGCAGTAGCCATGACCATCGAAGCAGCAGAGACTCCCAATTAGTACTGAGAAAGGAAGCCCAAGCCAGTGATCTCAGAAGTCAGTGCAGAGTCTGTTTTAGCAGATTTGTTGTTTTTACTTCTCTTACAAATGTGTTGAGACATCTCCAACGCAGATGTGGGTGCTCCTGTCCTCAGGGCTGCTCAGTCATGAACAAAAAGTTTACGATTCACAGAGACAAGTTGGGAAAAACAAGGCTTTCCTTATCCTTACTGAAAACATTTTCTGTTATACATCTGCGTGCACTGCCCTCATCCTCTTCCAAACCCCTTCCTCAGATCTCCTTCTGTCCACTCAGCTGATGCATCTTTATGCTTTAAACATCCCATCACAGTTGAGGCTGACAATATCCTCCTTTCAAAGACGTTTTCATCTCTCTTAAGAGCTCTGCCAGAATCTCCCGCACTTCATTAGCCGTGTGGTAAATATTCGTGATCCTCGCCCAGGCTTTCCCTGCAGTTTCATTGCTGAGGGTACAGATGTTTAGTTTTGCTTTCCAGTTCATGCATCTGCTCATGATTTCCCGGTTGCTTCCTGTGATGCTTTTCCTCAATGAGTACAGAGCATAGCCGCAGGAGTTCTCAGTTATTTGTGCACCATCAATACCCTTTTTTTCCCCCGTGAAAAGGTACGGAACACAATTTGGCCCCTGTGCAGGCCATTGCTCCAGAGCAAATACAGCTTCCCGGGGCTCCAGGACACAAAGGGTTTAATTGGGGTTATGACTCAGAAGGAATTATTTGGATTGGCATCAGGGCATGGAAAAGAGTTATCATTGCTTCAGAAGGACCCAATTTTGATGAGCAGGAGGAGCAGAAGAACGAGAAGGATTTCATTCTTCAAGATGGATTCAAGTCTTTGCCAGAGAAAACAAACTCAGCACTGTCCTCAAAGTGATTTATAGGCAGATACAGCAGCCATTATAATTAATGACACGCAGAAATGACGAATGGCCCAGACTGGCTGGATCTATCTTTTGTTGCCGTTTCTAGAAGCTGTTGTTGTTTTGGATTTTAGGGCCAATGCCTGCGATGCTCACAAGAGGATTCTTTACTGCATGGGTGGCTACATTCTGGAACAGACTGTCCAGAGAGGCTGCGGAGTCTCCCTCACTGGAGGTATTTAAGAATTGCCTGAACACAATCCTGTGCCAGGTGCTCTGGGGTGACCCTGTCTGAGCAGGGAGGTGGCACCAGGTGATCCCCTGTGGGCCCTTCCAGCCTGACCCCTCCTGTGTGGGTGATTCCATGACTCTGTGTGGGAAGCAGTGCTTTGAACTCTCCTCAGCCATGCTGTGCAGCAGAGAAGAGGACATGAGTGTCAGAGTTTGCTTACACTTGGAAAAAGCTCTTGTTTCATGTTCCTCTTTGATAACCTTGCTTCTCACGGACCAGAAGTGTATTTATACATAGAGAATTTTCTTTCTATCAAATGGCACTTCAGGGAGTCCGTGCTGAGCTGCTTCACTGCTGGAGTAACAATTCACTGTCCCCTGGTTGCTGACTCAGGCTAACTGGGAAATACCCTCGAAAATAAGTGTCTTTTCCATTCTGCAGCTCTGCCAAAAGCATCTCATACTCCAGGGAGGGGGATCTTCACTTCTGAGAGGCATGTTGGGCGGTGAAAGTGGCAATGTAAATACAAAAAGGGCAATGTTATTGAAGGATTAAAGTGTTTTATGCATTTTACTCCTTGTCCTGCACTTGGCTCACCCCCAGCAGGATTTGTGCTTACCACCTGCAGGGGTTCACACTGTCCTGGGCCTGCAGCTGTAGCCAGGGCAGAACAGGAACTTTGGTGACACTTACTGGCTTTTTGCTTCTCTCTATCAAAACTGCGAAATTAGAAATCATTGGCCACCTTGTCCTAGTGCAGGTGAAATTGAAAGTATGGGGACCTGGAGGCAGAATAAAGGGAATAAAATAAGGGAAACACACACAAAATCCTATAAAAACAAGGAAAAAATGCTGCAGTGCTGTAGCCTGGCCTCCAAAAGTTGTGTCTGGATTTGCAGTAGTTCACATAAGCAGCTTCCATGACAACAAGTACAATGCAAAGATTTGTGCATTCCAGCTTTAATACATTTAAATCTCCATGATTGGGAGATTAAATCCCAATGCCCTTTAGGAGAACACAGCAGCGAGATGGAGAAACATTTTAATTACAAAACAACATGAATTAGCACGTTTAAAAGCAGCTATCCAGAGAATTTGCCTCTTTTTACTCTCAGTTCATATCCTTGCTATCTTAGCTCCTGAGGTTAAGCTTAATTCCCATTGACTAAAAGTGAGATTAGACATTAGCATCATCTTTAGTTATTTTTTTTAAATGGCTAGAGGAAAAGAAAAGCTTTATCTTGAAAAGTTTTGTCAATAAGGATGTAGGAAGTAGATCTCCCAGCAAAAGTTGGCAACAGGCAATATTGTTCTTAGGGAAAAAATCAGTTTAAACCACTTAAAATTAATAGCAGAAATGGATATTGCTAAAGAAGAAAATGGTTCAGCTGAGCTCGTGCTTGTGAGAGGTGGAGGATATTTATGTTTATTTAAATTCATGGCTTTAGCGAAATGGTTTCAAAGATATCACCAGCACCAACCACCTAAAATGGCCTGAGAATTTATTCCCTCAAATGGAATTTCCATTGTGCAGCATTTTCACCTGTTCCCAGCCCAAAACAATGTGTGCTGTGTTATTTATTCTTCCTGTGGTGTGATAAGGAGAGGTTCCCACATGGAATTATTTATGCTCCCAAAAAACCATTCCAGTCAGCCTTTAATATGCTGGAGTAGAGTCGCTGCAGAAGGTGAGAAGAGGGAAAATGCACACAAGGAAACTGAAGGAAAGGAGAAGTGGAATTTATCACCTTATCCTTCAGTCTGCTGCCACATTACCACAAACTGGGGATAGGCTGTGGCAAAAACTCTGTAAGTGAAAGGCAGCAAGAAAGGGAAGAAATATCAGCCCTGCTCCACGGGCTGAACACACAGGCAACAAAATTCATTTCAGGCAGGGTTGGGAAATGAATGAGTACTTTCTATTCCTGCCTTCATTGCAGAGCCACCTCTCCTGCCCTGCCTGTGTTGCTTACAATGGTTCTTATCCAAGGGAAAGGCACCAAGAAGTCTTGATGAAACACATTTGAAATTGTTTCTTACACATGAACAAGTGAAGGGATATAATGAAGATCCAATCTGCTTCCATTCCTCCCAGGAGGCAGCATAAGGGAAGGAAGGAAGGAAGGAAGGAAGGAAGGAAGGAAGGAAGGAAGGAAGGAAGGGAGCAGAGGGAAGCAGCTGCTGAGCAATGGACAGAGAGCAATGGAAACCAGAGCTCTGCTTCACAGGAAAACGCAGAACTACAGCAGCTCCAAGAGCTTCCTGCACTGTTCTTAGTGTGCCTGGTGAGGATCCGAGTCCTCAGATGACTTAAGGATGGACATCAGCCCTGGGAGGAGAAGCCTCATGCCTTCACACCCTTGATCTAACCACCAGATGAATCAGATCCCTTTCTTGTTGATGGCCACCTCAACTAGGGTAGTGATTGCTCCTGCTAGAGGTGAGAGCTGCCTGCAGGAGCTTTATCTGCCAAACATTTCTTCCCCTTCTGTTCTCACACCCCACTGAGCATTTACCAGAGGAAATTTAACTGGCAGAAAGAATATGGAAAATTTATTCCCAGGCTGGACGAAGAGAAAGGAATGAAAAGTCCAGTTGGAACCACAGATGCAGCAGGGAGTAGTATGAAAATTTATTTCATGATCACACAACAGCTCAGAAATGCTGGCGACCCTGGAATTATTCACCTGTGAGTGGCTTCAACTGGCAAATAAATTCAAGTGTCCAATGCAGTGGGTCTAGGAGCAGTCACTGATCTGATTGCCCACTATTTTATTCATGTATGAACTGCTCACACACATAAAACACAAAGGTGTTCCTCATCCTCACTAAGCATGGATATCACAGCTCAGAACTGAGGAGGAATTAAGTATAATAGAAATAGATTGAGCATTTCTTCTCCCTCCAGTTAGAAACAACCAGAAATGTCATCCCTTTTCCTTCAGATCCCCATCCAAATTGAAATAAATTGTTGAGAAGTGAATACATAAATACCACTTTTCTGCTTTGGGATTTCACTTGTTCTTCAAAAGCAGGGAAAGCCCAGCTGCCTTTCCAGCTGTTCACTGAGCTCCAAATGTCAGTGCACCTGCTGTGGTTTTCTCCATGACATGAATATGTTCTGGATGAGAAAGAGTATAAATCAGCCTTGCCCAGTAAACAAAAAATAATGTGAATATTGGGTCCTTTTTGTAAAGAAACGTGTTATTTTTGGAGGCAGTGCCTTTTGACATCATTGTGGGGTTTTTGGTAGCATTGATAAAGATAAGGAGTCTGAGGAAGTGGCTCAGGCCTGAAGACAGGTTTGGGATTGTCTCTGACCTGGGCGGGCACAGCTGCTTTGCCACCTGAGCAACCTGTGAAGGGTGGAAAGCTGGGCTGTGTCCCCGGGTGGGAGTGGGGGCAAGCTCGTGTTTCCCCTGGAGAGTGAGAGAGGATCAGCATGGGAATACATCTGTTCTGTCAAGTGCACACCTGTGTGCGTGTCTGGGCTATGTTACTGTCTGTGTGGGACTCAAAATATTAATGGAGCTCAAATGTAATCTTCCACTAAATCCAGTCAGTGAATTTCAATGTGTGCAGATGCAATGCTGGCCAAGGCAGGCTTTCGGATGTTGCCATGAACATAGCAGAGAAATAGAGAGGAGGAGTGTGAAATGGATTGTGTTTGTAGCTGCACCCCCATTTCACAAACATGTGGGATTTCCATTTCACCAAGCTGGCTTTTTTTCCAGTCTTCATTGGTATTTCAGACTCTCCTAAAACCTGGCTGTTTTGAGACCTTTCAGGTTTCTCAGTCTGCTGAAATAAAGCTGAGGCTGACATACATTAAATACACAAAACTTTGCCAAAACTCAGAATGTTGCAAATTGTTCCAGGCTCTGGACACTGTGGGTGAGCTGAGCTCCTCAGATGCCCTGAGCTGGCACCACATGGTGCTGCCCTGCTGCAGCCAGGTCACAGAGAGCCCTGGGCTGTGACAGACATGCTTGGGAGCACAGGGAAGACAAAAACCATAGAATCAGAGTTACAGAAATCTTACAGCCCACAGAATAACCCAAATGTCCTGTTTTCTGAGGAGAGGCACCTGAAAGGCACAAAATGCTGACAGCTGTGCCTGAAGCAGATGGAAATTCAAACCCCAGCCTCTTTCCCTGCTGCAGATCCTGCCCCTCCAGGTGCCACCTCTCAGTGGCTCCCAGCCCAAGGGGACCCTGCCAATTTGTCACACAAATCAGTGATCCTCTTCCTGAACGTGCACCCTCTGCTGGAGACATTTGAGCTCAGCTTGTCAAGTAGATTTTGGCTCATGGGAAAATAGTGTAGGTAAATGTTTGAGAAATTACCTCATGTTGTAAGTTTAGGATGGATAAACTTAGAGAAAGGGAGGAAGCCTGATTTGCAGTGGAACTCTCAGCATGCTGCTGGCTGAAACTAGCTGGGAGTCGGTTCTGTGATTTAACCCCTCTGCGTGTGCACTGTGTGAAGACATGATTACTGTGGAGAAGATCAGATGCTGTGATACTCATCATAAACCTCATCCTGCTGGTTCTTGCATTTGGGCTTTCTTCTTGCTGGTTCAGAGCCTCTGAGCTTGCCTAATGAAATGAGTTTTCTTAGAAAGGTTTTGCTGGTGAGTGGGTTGCCATTACAGGCTGCTAGAGAAAAATCTTGTGGTCAGGCTGCTGTCTGTTGCTTTGGGCTGCAGAATCACTCCTTGCAGAAGCTGGGCTTCAGCATGGGATGTATCTGTGTGACGGATCTTCCTCAGCTTGCTGGTGATGGTGATCTCCCAGGAAAGCTTATAGGTACCACCAGATTGTGAATTTGTGATGGATACCCATCCTCCATCCTCTTCATGTGACTTCCTTTTGCCAGGTTAGGGCAATTGTTTGAGATACTGGAACACACTTGTCATTTGTGGGGTAGATTGACATTTAGTATGGCCACAAAATAAGGCAGGGACTATTTGTGTCCCTGTTTATAATTCCAGCTGCTAACCCCAGTAATGTTTGAGTTCTGCTTTGACCTCGGAGTGCCAAGGATTAAGGATGGGTGAGGCAGAAGGAAAACTAGCTTGTCATGGCTGAGCTCCTTGGATTAGCAGCTGTTAACCACTGTGCTGGGTTACAGAGATGATCTGTTGTGAAAGGAATGCCCAGGAGGTGATTTATAGCTTTGTCTCAATAATACCTGTGTTAATTCCTCAGCAAAAGCACCTGCAGGGAAGTGCAGCTTTGAGGCTTTGAGGACAGCTCAGTAAACCACGGCATGTTCCAGCAGCTGCTCCCAGCTGGAATTGCCATGGGAAAGACTGGCACTGTTTTCACCCTGGTGGGCGGGCAGACACCCAGGGGTGCTGGGGGCCAGCCTCGGCTCCAGCAGCCTTTCTGTGCAGGAGCATTAGGGGTGGCACATCTGCTCCACTGCCAGCTCCCATCTTGGATTCAGACCGCAGGGAAAGGCTCTCGGGGGAGCGTCCCAGATGGGTGTGAAAAGGCAGCTGGGCGTGACACGAATTTCCAGCTTGGATCATGAAAATGGAAAGGGAGGGTATAGAATATTTAAACACGTGGTGAGTGGGTTACACGGCCAAATCTGCACAAGCAGAAGCTGAGCTCTTCACCTTGATGGTGATGTTTGGCTTCAGAGTCCCTCCCTGTTGCTTTGGAGGCTCAAGGTGCATGTGCTGCTCAGCTCTGGCGTTCACTAAGGCTGGGCCACACTGGCTGTGAGCAGCAGGGACAGCGAGCGGGGCTGGCACAGCTGGGGCTGTGATGGATCTGTGGACGGTGGCACATGCAGTCACCATTCAGGGCTTGAAGGGAACACAGGAATTCCCAGCGAGTATCCAGCAGCCTCTGGCTGGAAAAGGAGCCTCTTTCCAGGTAAATACAATTTGTTACGGTCTCCCCAGCATTAGGTGTTTACCAGGCAGATTCTTCAAAGCCAGCCTTCATCAGCTGGAGCCCACACCACTTCCTGGTGTGAGCACGGGAAATGCAGAACCCTGGGAGCACTACTCTCCAGTCTGTATGACTGCTCCATTTCTAACCAGCTCCATACCCCTCTCTGCTCTCTGCAGGATTCCCTCCATCCTCAGGATGCAGCCTCAGCCCGGTGGCTGCTGTGTTCCCTCAGAGCAGCAGGGTGGTTTTAGGGAGAGACTGGGTACTCTGCTGCCCTTTCATTTCACTCTGGCTTTTTCCAGACATCTTGAGTGGCAACAGGGCCACACCAGCATCCTCCTTCTGCTGGAGAGCCCAACAGGGCAGGCACGCCGTGCCCCCTCCTCTTGGGCCTCACTGGCCCTGATAAATCTGATTTTTGCTGATTGTATCTGATTCCTGCTGTGGGACAGCCCAGTGTGCAAAAATCTTTGGATATTTTTCTATCCTTATGTCTTTGTGAGGGCCCAGTTGAGCTTTATGTTTGCTAAACACAAGTCAGGGTGGGACACAGCCCCCTTTGAACTCTGTTTGTTAAAAAACCTGGCAGCAAAAAGCAGCAGAACAAGCAGTGTATACATTTTTAGCATTAGACTGCTACCTTCTGAAGCTTTCTGCCAAACTGGCGGGGCAATTCAGGAAAACAGAAGTTGCTGAAGCTGTGAAAAATGGACGGTTTCACTCAACACATGCTGTACTATATTAGGAGGTCCATCCCAGTAGTGTTTAACTGGAAATGGAGTTTGCTCAGTGCCAAGCCATGAATAATTACAGTAAATAAATAATGAAGCGTGTTTTAAATGTCTTTTATTTTAAGAGGGGGCTTAAGACATGAACAGTTCCCTCAGACATAAAATCTGTGCTTAATAAATTCAATAAAAACTCTGTGTTTCTTCAGAGCCAAGCATAAACAAAAATGTCGTTTCATGGCTGTGAGCATTATGAAAACCAGGGAGGAAACCGAGGGCTTTCAAAACCGGATCCATCCCTCCAGGGACTGACAGGGAGCTACAGGGACTTCTGCAGTTTTTTATGGTGGTGCTGTTTTTTATGACTGATGTTAATTGGAAATGCTGTGGCTCCTCAGTCCTGTAAAACTGCAAGTTTCTTGCAACTTCTGTGGAATGAAACAGGCTGTTTCTTGGGCAGTGGCAAGAGTCTTTTTGCATAGCCACATTGTTTAGAAGATCAAAGGGAGGGGTTAAAAAAAGTGAGGAAATCCTGACACATTGATGATTCGGTAGCAGTAACTTTAATTTTACATTGTGACTAGAGGCCCTCTCCTTCATACCACTTTCTTTTTTACCTCTAGTTTTTTCCCTGTTCTTTCTCAGCTTATCTGTCCTTTGCCTTTGTCTTTATCTCCCTCTTTGTGGCTGAAATTATCCCTCCCAGACTGGAAAGCCTCTACCCTTCCCAAGACAGAGAAGGGATTAGAAGCACCAAGTCCTTTTGTGGCACACCACTACCTGCCAGATAGATGGAGATGATTAAATCCTGATGTTCTGGCTTGCAGAATACATCCACATCCAGTCCAGTGCAGTTTTCCCTCTTTACAATGAGGCAAAACCTGTCTGGAGTGTTCTGCTTCCTCTGTGCTCTGCCAGGGCGGGGGCCAGGCAGGCATCACACAAGACCTCGTGAATTTGGGTTTCCAATGTGAGACTGGAGCACAGCATCATCCTTCCACCGTCCCATTTCCTCCCAAACAACCTCTGAGCACTGTAAAATGTATTTTCCCCTTTCTCAGCATCTTTTTTCAGCCGCCCACCTGGCTCCTCCTGAGCAGAGGGTGGTTTGGAGCCTGGCTCCTGAGCTGTTTCCCTGCGGCCAGGCAGGAATTTCCAGAGGACGAGTGGTAGGTGTGCCACTCCCAGGGCAGCTGGGGGCTGCCAGACCTCTCCAGCAAACTGTGCCAGGAAAGGCCTCACAGATGCTTTCACCAGGGGAAAGGAATGTTTGTGGAAACTGGGAGCAGTGGAGCTGATTTAACTTTGCCTCTCTCCTCCTGACATTCTCGGTCTTCGACCCAGCCCTGAGCAGGTGCAAGCACTGTGACAGCAAGAGAAGTGCAGCCAGGTTGGTGCTGCAGCCTGGAGTATCTCAGGCAGGGTGGAAGGAGCTCCTGGCTGAGGTTTGGTCACTGAGCAGGCACAGGAACACCACAGCTTGTGCAGATTTGGGCTGGAGGGAATGCAAAATGTACTGGAGGGAATAGATCATAAAGCTGCCATAGCACCAGCCAAATGAAACAGGATTTTAACGATAGGGAACAATAGAGACACACAGGACCCCTTCCTTGACTTTCTGTCCTTCCAGTTAGAGAGAAAACCCCATAGAGGGCAGTCCCCTTGGGATTTTTTTTTTTTGTGTTAAACAACAAGAGTCATTTGCAGCTTATTTTCAAGTTGCCTTTCTTTTCCTTTTAGTGATGCTTTGATACATTTCCCTCTCTGCTTCCCAGCAGCAGCTCTCTGCACAGCTGACCTGCACCACCTCCACCCATGCCAGTGTCTTTTTGCTGGGAAAACCCTGTAAACAACTGTCCTGGTTTCAAAGACAGGTATCTGCTAAAGAAGGCAGGAGCCTCCCTTAGAATAGGAAATGTAACCCCCTTCCCTCTGAATTAGTATAATTTTGAAATTAAGGGGCTTTCAGGCAATGATATAAGAAAAGGAATAAACAGTTCTTTACTAATATATATATATTTTATATATATGTATATAATGAGGCAGACAAACAACAATGGTAACCACAACAAAACAAGAACAGAAAAAAAGCCAAACCAATGAACAGTTTAGCAGTTCACCTTTGAGTTGGGGAGCAAGCTGGGAAGGCAGGGATGAGCAAAGTCCCGGAGTGGTAGGTGAGGTGTCTCAGAAGCTCAGCAGCTGAACTGAAAACTGCAGGATATCCCGGCAGGCAGGGGGTGAGAGGGGATAGAAGCACGCAGTTGGAGACAGGAGCCTGCAGTGGTGGCAGATTTTCCCTGGAGCCCCAGCAGCCTCTCTCTCTCCCCTCTGAATGCCCAGAAGCGAAGTAAGTCTTAAGGTGTGCTTAGCCCCTTTTTAACTAGTCCCATTCCCCCAGTATCTCCACCCCCCTCTGGGGGGGAATCTCAGATAACAGGGAATCTCAGATAACAGACTAGCCAGCCACACCCATCTCAGAGCCAACTCTTTGTCTTTCTTATGTACCCAGCCATTACCGCTCCTTAGCATCAAATGTGGGGAAAAATTCCTAAGAGAAGGAAACAAAAGGGAGAAGAATCCCAAACCCCAACAACAATAAATAACTGATTTGGGCTGGAAGATTTTACAAAACCAAGGTAACCAAATTCCAGATAATGAGTTTTGTCTCATTCTCAGGCCTCGCTCCTGAGAGGAGAAAAAATAATGTTGACTTTGGTCATGCTGGTTGGCACATTTGAGTGCTTTTAGAGCTAAAGCAGGGACAGGCTGGTTTGGCCCCTTCACACCAAGAGCCCTGCCCAGCTCCCTGTTTGCTGCAGCCAGGTCCGTGTGCCCAGCTGGATTCTCTGCATCCTGGATGGCCTTGGCTCCCCTCGCAGAAGTCACTGAGCCTGTGCCTGTGGGCAATCACCAGTTCCTGCTCCAGCACCCCGGGCTTGCCCCAACGGTCCTGCCCTGCCCTGAACTGGGCACAGCACTGTGGAAAGTTAATCCGTACCCCACCAAGCTCTTCACCCCAGCAGTTTGCATCTGGCCTGTCACCATCCCAAAAATCAGAGCCTCTGCAGCCTGATAATGTTCATCAGGGCTTGCTGACTTCCCTTTTCAGATTGCACCATTCAGTGCCTCTGACAGGATTTCTTTCTGCGTGAGAAGTCGTTGTGCTCCTGCTCAATTCGGCTGATCTACTCCAAGAAAACAAGAAAAGCACTCTATGCTTCAGAAACAGAATTAAAAAAAATTTTTTAAATCACAGCTATTAACAATACACCGGACTATACACACACACACAGCGCCATCCCGAAGAGATCTGGGGCAAGAGATTGAATGACTCTGTGCCTCACAGTGGAAAAAGATGCCAACGTTTCCTCCCCTTAATTACACCGAAAGTTCCCTGGAGAAGGACAGATGATTTTTTATTCTGTGTGATTGCATAATGCCAGGTACCACTGAGGTCTCTGGGCCCAGCAGCTGAGTCTGAGGTAGCCAGGATGGGTCTCACAGTGTTTTACAGCCTTTGCAGGAGTTATTGCATTTATCACAGAGCTACCTCACCCATGGACGGAACACTGGCTGGTCACAGGCACTAAGGGCAGTGAGGTGTTCTTTGGGGTGAGGTGAAGGGAACTGTTTCCAGGTGAAAGTGGAAGGAGGGACTTGAAGGGCAGGAGGTGCTTCCCAGAGGAATTTTTTGGCTGGGACAGGGGGACCTTTGTGCAAACTGATGCAGATCCCAGGTCTGAGGCAGAGAGCTGTGACACTGCAGCATGCAGGAATTCTGAAATACATGACCAAAGTGGCAGTAAATGTCTTACTGACTCACCAGTCCTCAGTCCTGGGATTGAGCTGGGATCACCAGGGTGATTCTGCAGCTGCCACTTTCAGCAAATATTTCTCATTTGGTCTAGTGCACATCAAAGAGAAAACAGCTTTGCTTCATGCGTCTTCCTCTTGTCGTTTACTCAGGTTTCCTCAAAATTGTCTGGTTCGCCTCTCTTGTTAACTTGGTAGCTGTGTGAGCAGCAAGCTTTAGCCATTTTTTGGCTGCTTTCTGTGGTGAATAAAGCCTCAGAATCACTTAGATCCTTCCTTCCTCTTGCTCCTGACTGCTTTTGTAGAGTACAAAATCCATCTGTGATCTAAACTAAAATGTGGAAATTTCCATAATCTGTCTTTCCTCTGATCTCATCTGAGATCTTTGCCCTAGAAGAGATTAGAAACTTTGAATTTAAAAATTTTTTTTTAAAGCAGCCATTGCATATCTTTCAGGTTCAGGTATCCACTGTGAATTCTGATTCAGGGAGCATCCCCCATGCAGGTTAAATTAATGAAGTCTGGCCCTAAAGGAGCATTTGGGGAATCAGGACATGCTAGAATGGATTTTGATTACAATCAGAGTGTTGGGGTGTGCTGTTGGTCAAGTTTCAGTTCACCTCATGACCAGGCACTTCTGCCCCCTCCCCCCCCCCTCGGTATCTGTTTTCCCCCTCCTGGAGGGCTCTGTATTTCACAATCCTATACAAAGCCCACCAAATTCAAACCTAGCACTCCTCCCCTACTGGATGTTGTACCCTCCCCCTCCCCGCCCCCTTGTGTCAGTATTTATGTATCTGTAACACGCTGTGCCAGTGCTTCTCTGGCACAACCCCTGTGCTGAATAAACCATCTGGGAACGCTCCTCCGCTTCGTCTCTCCTTCTTCAGCGTGCCTGTACCATCAGTGGACTAGGTGAACCCCTACTGGAACTTCTCCAGCCCTCCCACACCTCCAGAGCACCCTGCCAGCCCCTGAAACCGTAAGCGGATGCCCGGTGCCCCCACCGGAGGCATTGCAGCATTTGGCACTCCAACGTGAGACTTCTGGACCCCCAACCATCGCCTGCGGCAGCTGGGGCTGAAGCCACGACCTGTCAGCTGCAACCGCACTGCTGAGAGTGGCAGTCGCCAAGAAACAGCTGCGTTCCCGTAGCGGAGCCGAGCCACGACCGCGCCGCCAGTCTCGGGGCCCCGACCAGGCTCAGCGCGCACGCCCTCTGGCCCCGCATGCCCCCACATGCCTGCCCCAGTTGGTGCCGCATGCCTGTGCAGCCACCTCGGCTCTGCACGCTGTGGGGTGAGGGCCTGCTGAGGCTGCAGGGGCTGCCAGGTCACCGGAGCCACCACTGTGGGGCAGCCCGGCCCGTGGGGGAGCGGTGCCTGCCTTCTCCGCCCTCCCAGGAGCTGAGGAGGTGCCATGGGCTGCGGGTGGAGCAGCCCCCATCCCTGCCAGGCACAACCGCTGGCGTGCTGAGCACGTGAAACCACTGCGTGCAGAAGCAGCCCGACACGGGGCCTCCCCCACCCCACCGGGAGCTCCAGCGCTGCTGCGGGGCGGCCTCGCCCCACCACAACCGTGATTGGCGAATCGGCAGCGGCGTCCCGGCCCCCGCCAGGCGGGCCGCCGTACTCGGAGCTGTCTGACCCGCGGGGACCCCCCCCGCCCCACTGGGAGCTGTGGCGGCGCCACGGGGAGTGGGTCCACTCCACCACCGTCCATGCATGGTGCGGTCCCAGCCCCCGCCAGGTGGGCTGCCTGCGCATGGTGCACGTGGAGCCGCCGCGCACACAAAACTGCATGGCTCCCCCTCCCGCTGCTGCCCGGAATGCCTGCAGTCTCTCGGAAGCTGCTCCAAACAGAAGGACCCCGCTGGAACGTTTTATTTTTCTGGGCTATTTCTGCGACTGGTGATAGTCAACTCGAGATGAGTAGAACCCCAAGAGCACCCGGCATGGGGTGTGGGTGGCTCGTGGACCCCTGCATTAGATGGTGGGTCTGTAGGCGGGAAAGACGCCCAGGGGTTTTGTTTTGTTTTGTCTTTTTTCACTCCAGCGGGGAAAGAGACAGAGCTATGGGAATTAACCCTTCCCAAGCTCGGTGTGAGGTCCCCATCCCCAGCTCTAACTCTCCTATCTCCCATCCCAATGATAGGATCAGCTCATGGGGCGCAAACTGCCGACCAGCGCAGAGTTGCTACCGTCTCTC
>VYZT01036563.1:248-33822 GCA_013400735.1 Pomatostomus ruficeps
TCTATGGCAGCTTTTAACATATTTTAACAGAACTACATCACCTCTCCTTCCCTTTCACATTCTCACATTTTCTCTTTCTCCAAGTAAAACTCAAATCTTGAGTCTTTAGCACAGATCAGGTCTCCTAAAACCTTCATATGTCTCTTTATATGATTTACACTAATAATTTCAGAATCTTATCAAGATCATAAACTCACCTTCCCAGCAATATTCATCAATAAATAAAGGACAACCAAAACTGAATTACAAGGTAACATGAGTACAATCACTGACCAAGTATTGTTAAAATAACAGAGCTATTACTTGTTTACTGATTCTGGTATTTGTCATATTGCATATCCCAGCATGAGGAGATCTCCACACTAGTGAGTCTCTGTCATTATAGTACACTGGCAAACCCCTCAAAGGAACAACACTGTCAGTAGAAAGTGCTTTTTTACTCATGTGACCTACATAAAGTCCACAGGAATGTAAGTCAAAAGGCAGAAAGCTCTTCTGCCATGTTAGTAGCATCTATAGTTCAGATATTCCCAACAAGCTACCTTGAAGACAGCAGTCCTGAATTTTCCACAACCTGACCTGACAGAGCTTTGCCACTAGACTTTACAGTGCAAACCTGACAGGGCAATGTGAGATTGGGTATAAAAGGTAAACTGCATGCCAAAAATGCCAAAGAAATGAAAGAAAATCTTTAAACAACTTTTAAGAGGAAAACAAATGTATTTATAATACTCAGTTCTGGTGTAATCAGAATTTTACTTTGACTTATGAATGACTTATAATCTATATATTCTACACTTACACAGAAACACATGCAGTAGATAATACAGAATGTAAATGAAAAGAACCTTTGCAGAAATTTACACAAGTAAATAAGAAAAATCAGAAAAAAGAACAAAGCTTTCCCTTACCCGCAAGCCATGGAAGCGTGGGTTGCTGTAGAAGAGCTTCATCTGCTCAGCTGGCAGTGGGCCTAGCACCTTCTGAATGGTGAAGAGCTGGTCAATCTCACTCTCGCCAGGGAACAAGGGCTGCCCGTCGCTCAGCTCTCCCAGGATGCAGCCTACAGACCACATATCCACAGCCTTGCCATAAGGGGCTCTGTGAAGTGAACATAAAATGTTTGTCACCCACTGCCACTGTCTTCTTACTGAGCTGCTTCAATTTTATTTGCCATACTTCCCATGGCCCACTTCCTCACAACACAGAAAAATAAACTTTGATATGAAGGAAACTACCTCAAAACCCAAGCCCTCTCTTTCTGCCCTAGATTTCCTGATGTATCTATCACTGCTTGAAAAGGCAGGAGAGGAATTCTCAAGTGCCCCAGGGAACTTGTTCTTTTTGAAAAGTCTTACAAACAAGAATAATCTTTTTGACTGCAAAGCATTCTCCACTCCCAGTTGAACTACCACTAATTTCCCTTTTCTCTAGAGCTCATGCCTGCACTCTGCTCCTCTATTACATTTCTAGTTCAATTGTGCTTAATAGGTGGATAAGCATACTGGGTCTGGCCACTGTGAGAACAGAAATTCTAAGAAATCCTTGTTTCAGCATTCATACACAAAAATTTTAATTCGAGAGAAAACAGAGTGCTCCTGAAAACCATTCCTTAGAAAACACAAGTGAGGAAGCAATGAAAGCATCCTGAAGTAAGACATTCCTGTTTGGGAGCAAAGCCACAGGTTGGGGGTTGGGGAGAACTCTTTTTTATAAACCCAAATTCTCGCTTGTTGAATTTGCAAAAAAAAAATTGTAAACACCCATAACATTCCAACAATGTCTTTCTAATGTTTAGGTTTTGAACAGAATGACTGGAGAATTCTTTTCATGTCAAAGAAAAAGCACAAAAAATAATAAAGACTGGAACAAGACTGAACTGAAAACCTATTTCACTTAGTCTCTTCTTTTTTGAAACTTTTAATCCAATAACTCAAGTTCTGTTTCAAGAGATTTAAGTTACAGCTGGCTTGCCTTTTTCTGCAATAAGACAGCACCAAGAGTTGCAGGTGACAAATCCTATCCTAAATCTGTCTCCTTCACTTCCTCCTTATATGTTGATTAATGATGTTTAGAGAAAGAACATCCTCAAACTAATTAAAAAAATTTACTTTTCCCCATTTATTACTTATGATTATTTACTTTGCTTTTGCAGAAAACACTTGGCCAGAGGAACTGTAAACCCTTCTAGTAATTTGGTTAGGTGAAGGTGAGAAAGCATTTCTAGGTGGACAGCAGCCCAAGTGAAACCACAGGCTCACTGAGATGACTGGTGCAGGACTCTATGGTAGCTGGGAAAGCTGAAGTAGGACACGAAAATTTCAAGGACCACTTGCCTTTGAGAATGTGCCATGAGACACTGCAGTCCTCTCACAACAACCATCCCAAAATCAAAGTTTACCCCACTGGAATAGACTGCTGACAATGAACCACCAGAGGCGAAGCAGATTATATCACAATTCCTCAAGTACTACTGCTACTCAGTGGGGTTCATAATTTGCTTAGTAATCCTGCACAGGGACTACCTGTGGATTTGCTGAGGGACTCAATGTCTGACCTTTCTAGGATGCTGCTAGTCCAGCCCGCCCATTAGCTCAGAATGACAAGGAAGGCCTAGTTTTTTTCCTAGGCACAAGGAAACACAGGCAAGAATGGACTGCAAAGCCAAGGATCTGCTCTTACAATATTCCATGCCTGTACTGGCAGACTGAGGCTCTGTAGGCAAAACAGTGAGAGTGAAGGAAAAAATCTACCCTTTTATTCTGACAAAACCCCAAATACATCTTTATTCACAACTCCTTTAATATAAAGCTTTCTCTACTGAAATGTGAAATGGGGAAAAAGCTGCTGGAGGCTGGGGTACTGTAGAACAAGCCAGGGTTACAACTAAGGGATGGACTAACACTCCTTTGAAGCATGGACCATTACCTTCCCTTGCTCTCAAGAATAAAAGAAGCTGAATTACAGTAAAGAACTTTGCACTATTTACTCTGTAGTCAATCAGAAACAAATCAGAAAATAACCATTTTTTAAGGCAGGACAAACTGCAACATTGTTGTTTGAAAAGCCAAGCTTGAGACTTCCTTTCTGCTGATTGTCAGGATCAGTCTCATCAGACCACAGCAGACAAAAAAATGCAAGAGTGACATGGCTGGACAAATGAAGTAACTCCTACAGGACAGATAGACCATACCTCAGAAGCACTGTAGTCTATGCCTGCACATATTAGATTCTCCAAAACATGTTTTCATCTAGTAATTTAGCATGCTTTAAAATCTACTGGCTTTTAGCAATATTTTGTCATCAAAGGGTACAGAGTACTCCACTAAAAGTAGTTACCTGAGGCTCTCCAAAGTGAGTAGATTATAGATGTTCTGTGAATAATTAGGCAGCAATTTCTTTCCTCTCCTGAAATTTAAATCTTGAATGTAATCACTAAACACAAACCTCTCTGGGACACATTTTAAAAATTGAAAAAGTAAAACTGTATTTGTTCAAATGTATGTATTTAATAAACCTGTTAAGATTTTTGAATATTAGATGCTTATAAGAATTTGGTAAATGTAAGGAAAGGGGGAATAGGAAAGATGAATGCCTGGGTAATAGAACAGGATTGCCAAGAAACAGGCATCACTTTGCCAGAAAAACTTGGCATTAAAAACATATACCACCACAACTGAAGCATTAAATACACAAATCCCCTCCCTTTCTCTACAAGCTAATCAAACAGAATTAGTCAACTACAAACAGACATGATTCCTGCTAAACTTCCTTTGTTAACAAAACAGTTTCAAAAACTGCAGGTTAGACTAATACTATGTCTGCCAAGGTTTTAATGTTTTTCCTCCTAAATCCGCATTACTACTAGAGAGCGAAGAAATGGTTTGCATCTAAAAAGGTCAAAACTGACACTTGCTTTTCAAGTCTTCTTTTTTATACTTAACTTCACTTCACTGGAAGCTTTACTATTTTCTCCAAAACATGAAAAATTGAGCTTTGGGTTTTTTAGTGGCAACTTTAACATACTATTCTGCACATAAGAAAACAACTGTCAAAAAATTTGATTAAGATTAGTACGCCTCTGAGAATACTAGGATGGCTCTATTGACAGAATAATTATTACTTAATAATTAACCTAACCAAAAAGTATCTAGTTCACTGTTAATCAACGGTTCCAACAAAGACTTGTTTCCCAGCAGCACTTAACATGGTGCCTAAAGATTCTTAGGAGTGACCAGAACTTTTCTGATTCATCCTGTGACTACTAGTTCTTTATTTTAAGAATATGTATATATAAATATATATGCACTATATATTAGAATTGTATTCTATGAGAGTGTTCATGTAGTTTAGATTAATGCTCTGTTTAACTTGACCATAATGAGAAGATCACATATTGTAGGAATCCACTATTTTTTTTCCTCTTCCTTTGCCCTTTTGAATTCTATGAATTTGTTCACACAAAATCTGTTTTACCTTGTGAGGTAGTAAAATGCCCATTTTACAGAAGAAAGAAGGAGTAAAACTAAATTTTCTGGCTGAGGCTACTCGTGTAACTAACACTTTTGCAGTCAATGCAGTGCTAACTTCTCAGTGCTTTATTAAAATGATTTATACAGCCTCCTTCACTAAATTCTTCCTAACTAGTACAAAGCTAGCACCATTCTTTTGAGTGACTTCAGCAGTGCTGGCAAAAGGTAATTACAAATGAAAATCAAAGCACAGATTCATAGAAAGTTTTGGGTTGGAACAGACCTTTGAAGATCATCTCATTCCAATCCCCCTCACCTGGGCAAGGACATCTTACACTAGATCAGGATGCTCAGAGTCCTATCCAGCCTGGTCTTGACACTGCCAGGGATAGGGCACGCACAGCTTCTTTGGGCAACCTGTTCCAGAGCCTCACCACCTCTGAGCAAAAAAATTCTTCCTAACACAGTTCAGACCCAAAGGATGAAGATAACTAGGAGTGTTGCATTGTGAATGCTGTACTGGTATTGCTATGTGATGTCCTCACAGGGCTGATGCCACATTCCAGGCTAGAGGACTACCATGGAAACCTCTTCTGAAAGGATAGGGGTGGAGGAACTGGAAGTACACCTGCTATAGTTCAGCTTAATATTTTCATCAGTTAAACACTGCTCAGCTCAAGACACGTCAATATGTCAATGATTCATACTGACTTACTGGAAATGAACAAAAATTAATGAAACGCTGGAAGCCCCTTGAAATCTTGCCTTTAAATCAAACACAGTTCTCCACAGGCAAAGCTTACAAAAGGTGTTGAAAAAACATACAGAATCAGTAAAGATCTACCATGGCAGTTCCTCAAACTGTACTTACCCAAGCAAAAGTTCAGGTGAGCGGTACCACCTGGTAGCCACGTATTCTGTGTAGTTGGCATTGCTTCCTTCAGAGAGATTGCGAGCAAAGCCTGGAAGAGAAACAGTGCGAAATATTATATCCCAATTTGAAAACAATATGTGTGCCACCACTGATTTTGGCAGTAAGAGGTCATGTCTATTTATATAGAAGCAAAGTGTTTACAACCCCTGCTGCAGAAGGATGACTCCAAGAATTGCTTGTCTACTGAAATGCAAGCTTTTACTGATACAACAGTGAAAGTCAGCGTGTCTGCTTTAATGACTCCCTTACTTGCGCACTCTCCTCACAAGTCTGTGGGGTTCTGCTGTTACTCTGAATGCTATTATGTAATCAAAACAGATTGATAAAAGTTAACTGTCAGTATGCCATGTCAACTATTGAAATATTACCACTAAATTTCACTGAGATGCTGTTTGCAGAAGAAGATTCATAACTTTAGACACATTACACGTGCATGAGGACTAGACTAGGTCATTGATCCTAACTACTACAGCCTTTGATTTTTTGAACTGGTCAAAAATCTATGTACTATTCTCATCTAAGGACACTCTCTCCCTGGCCTGGCAAGGAAAACGGTCACTTCCTCAAAACTATAAAATGCAGGAATCTAGGAAAGATCAGCAAAACTGTTTATATCTGCACTTGGTTCATTCCACATGTTTTGGCTTCCCAACTGTTTTAGCCATCGCATTCACAACAAGGTTCTTAATGAATTAGGATCAGAAAGCATGTCCAAATTAACTTCTTTATCCACATCATTTTATTAAGAATAAAACAAAAAATTTAAAAATGTATACTTATTTGCAATTGTACCAAAGCTTCCCTACTGTCCTAAGGCATAACAATTATCACCACTGGCTGAGAGAAGAGTGCATATACTTCTTTGCATGTAGAAGTACTCTACGGCAGATGTTGGCATTGTTATCAAAAAGTATCAAGTCTTCTGTTTTCAAATAAATAATTAACAATTAGGTGAGACAAGACAGATCTCAGTGGCAAGACTCCACATGCGTCAGCTCCTTACTAAAGCTCAAATTGAGACAAGCTTTTGGGACTGAAACGCAGAAGTAACATTTCTGAAATGCTTTCTTACTGGGATGTGGCATTAAAATGCAGTTCAAAATTCACTTCAGTGAAATCACTATAAGTCTTTCCACTATTGCATGAAAAGTGAAAAAATAATAAAAATTCCAAAGTGCTGCAGAAAAGTGAGGCATAACTTTATTTCCTGAATCAATAAGTGCTACTTAAATGCAATACATATTTTGCTTTATACCGGAGTTCCTTTTTGAAGCTGCCAAAACTGCCTTTCCCATGCAATTATGTTTCGTAAAGTTGTAAATTTTAAAATTTTTTTTAAAAAAGCTTAGCGTGAAGAAGCCCAGTTCCACTCACCCTGTGGAATACTAATTTACTCCACGTTGAAATAACAATTTGGATGCAGATTACTATTACTAGACTAGTGATCATAGAAAACAATTATAAATTTGTTAATGACATAGGTTACAGCTGTTACTTTTTGCAAGATACCCCTAACTTCAAGTGTTAGTAAACTAAGACGTGATGAGTATGATGAGGAACAGATATTTCAAAGTTGTCCCAAAGTAGTAATTCATATCTGTTCCTATAAAGCCTAATGAACATTACTGGTGCTGCTGCAGAAAAGCTGGAAAGGCATTTTTTTTATTACTTCTTAACATGGGGACTGAGTGAATTTTGAAACATTACTATATTTAGAACTGCTTAGGCAGCCCCATTTCTGTTTCAAATTATGAGCTATCTGATTAATCTTGGCAGTGGAAAATCTTTCATTCATGTGTTTAAAGAACAGAGGGAAGATAATCAGGAGCTATACCGAAGAAATGGGGCACTCAAAATGTGGGAAACCCCAGACTGAAAGGGGGAGGGGAAGAAAGGAAAAAAGTTGTCACTTAATAGAAATAAACACCTGCTGATGTAACACATGAGCCTGGCAGCACATGAGCTCCTGTGCATCAGAAGAATCAACAGGTCAAGGTTTCACCCTCCTCCCTCCTGGCACAGCCAGGAGCTATTATGTCCAGAAAACAGCTAATGTAGTCTGAAAAATCAGCCCCCAACTTTACAGGTCAGCTGCAGCATAGATTTGACGAGGCAAGACAGAAAACAAAGTTATCATCATGGGCTTCAGTGTCACCTCTATATTGCTGGGTGATGCATTTTATAGATGCAACATTGCTCTGACCCTATGACAACATGTAGAAAGACGATGGGCAGACCTAACAATTCAGGAAAAGCATAATATATTTCTAAGGGAATAAATACTTTTATTTTTGTTTATGATGGGAGTTTGCTTATTGTTTCTTCCTCCAAATTGTGCTGAGTTATCAGGAATACAGAAGAGAAGGAAGCTAGGGAGAAGATTAGACAAGCTCTAAACAGTGAGAAGGAATAGATTAGATCATGAAGACAGGAGGAGATTTAGGTGAGAGCAACTATGAAAACAATAGCATTTGCAAAGACATGATGTAGAAAGAAATAACAGGCAAAATCAGAAATTTCAGGAAAGGACTTTAAACAACTCAGAATACGGTAGGAGAGATGTCAAGGAAAAAGATGTAAGAAAAGCAAGAAGGAGGTTGTCACTTTCTTACAGAGAAACAAGGCACACTTAAGTTAGACATAAGGTAAAGCATTCTAATGTTAATGACATGTAAGTACTTTAATAGATGCCGAGGAACACTAGGGAACCTCTATTATTCAGAATTTTAAGAATAAACTAAGCAAACACCTGTCAAGAATGACACAGACATTCTTAATCCTTTCTTTGAGTAGGTGGAAAAACGAGAGGATTTCTTGAGGTCTTTTCTAGTCCCATGTTTCACGATTTCTATGCTTACACACCATACAGAGATTAAGAGGTTGCTAAAACAAGCAATTTTGAAGCCTTGGTGTTGAAACAGCAAACACACTAGTCAGAAAACCGAATTATTTCCAACAGACAGATGCATCTGCTGCAATCGGCACTTTGTACTGTTCTCTTTTTTCACTGCTATTGGCAAAAATGACACCCACACAACATGTGTCCAGGCAAGCACAACAACCCATCTCAATTGTATCTAGCACGGTATGTACAGAACACATGGCACAAGGATTATGAAGAACAATCTCATAAAAAATCTATGAACTTTTCTGTTCGAACTGTTCTTGTCCACTGGGCTACTGGAAATGGATGCATTTTTTCTTTGTATCTGTAATCACACGAGGAATGTGACACTGTCTGTGAGAAGTACCCCTGTTACAAAACATGAATTAAGTTAGATAGTCAGACAGTATATGTTAAATCATGCTAAAAGGCAAATTCTTATATCCTAATCTCTACACGTTCAGGAAACACTGGCGGTTAACAGTATTTAAATGTATTTTACAGTAAAATCTTAAACTACTAGCAATTATGTCAACTAGCAATAACACTAAAAAATTAAAACTGATTCCATCTTACAAGAGTTGCTCAGAATTTTAAATTCAACTAAAACTGAAAGGCCAATTAAAATTAAAACTAACCCAAATGAGCATTAAGAACAACAGAAACTCCCATAACAGTTTGCCTTCCTTGATACTGTGCTGATCACTGAGTACATAGTGATTGCATGTCCTTTCCAACAGCAGAAAGAGAACATGGCTGGAGGACACAGCGTGAGCAAGCCAACAGACCACACAGAACATTACTGCCAGCAGAATTCACATCAGCTCTGTCTAGTACGAAAACTGATGTCCAAAACACAATCATACCATTTGTCTGGCTTTTCATTTTCCTGCAATTCTGCCGCACAGAGGATGTTGACACAAGTTCAAATGCAAAGATCTGTCAGCTGACGTCATGTGCCAACTCTAATGGTGCTACTTTCAAGCAGGGACATCGCCCATCCAAAGAAAAGGAGGGACAGAGGGAGGGCAAGGGCCAGGGAAGGACATGTGGCATGCACAGCTCTCATCAGGACCCACTCATGCTCCCAGTGCTTGTGATGCTGTCAGCCTGGACTGGGGCTGTGCAGGGACAGGCACTGCCTTGTGCTGGTTGTTCAGCCCTGCACAGGGCAGAGGGTTGGTCCCTCACAGGGGTTTGCTGGCCAGGGGCAAGACCCTAGCAGCCAGTGTCAGGTAAGGCCACAGCAATGCAGACAAGAGGCCTCTGGATACCGAAAAGGTAAAGGCACAGAGGGCACTACAGGACAGTACCCTGATGTTCTGTCAGAGCTGTGCATTCCTCACACCGCACAATGAATGGCCCTGAATTCAAAGAACTTATATGGACCAAATCTTCAAAGGTTTATCCTAGAACAGTTGCCGTTTCTGAATGTTTAAGCAAAAATGCCTTTAGGATTAAAAGAAATAACCAGCACTGAAATGACAAACACCTTTTGTGTGTTCCTTACAAACTATTTTGATTTATTTTGTTAACAGTCCTTCTTTTCATTCAAAATTGCAGAGGTTTGAAATGACAGCTTTCAAACTGTTCTTACTGAAAAGTGCCCTTGGGTAACACTATGGAATTGGCTTTTATTTACCAAGCCAAACTATAAGCTTTTCAGAGGGAACAATATTTTATTCTGTGCTTATGTAGCATTCAGAATAAAAATACAGATTGTTGGAACACTCTGCCCTGTTGTCTTCTTGGATTACTCACATGGGCAAAGTTCTCCTTGTGCTTGGGTGATGATTCTTCAAAGCCTTAGAGCTGACATTAAACAGGCATTGGTAGGTCAGGAAACATCAGAGTTAACATAACATGTACAGTTCTGACTCTGACCTCCAGTCATTCAGTCATTAATGGGATTCCTTAAGGTAACAAAAAACGCTGATGTATAACTACACACATAACATTTCACAAAAGCCAATGGTTCAAAAAACATATAAAAAGTGTAAGTTTACTGTGTCTTTACCAAACAAGGAAGAATTATCTTTTCCTTTAATACACAGGCCAGATAAACCTACAGTTTTGCCAGTCTCCTAATCAGCTCATCATCTATGCCCTTCTAAACTGAGTGTTAGCAACATGAGAGCAGAAACTTTGTCTAATGCAGGAAGAGAGAAATGAAGTGTTTCTGTTGACATGTTAATACAGGTATTTCACAGGGTACGCAAATTAAGACCAGAGATCTTTCAAATTAAAATACTAGCCCCAAACCTGAAGCAGTAATCAATTCTGACTGCTAAAAGACTTTTAAACAGTACACCCTGTAGAACTCTTACAAAATAAGGCAAAACTCCACTGTAAGAGATTTCCTTTACAAAGGTAAGCAGCAGGTATCTTCCAAACTTACCAAAGTCACACAACTTCAGAACATCATTGTGGCTTATTAAGAGATTCTCTGGCTTGATATCTGAAGTGTCAGAGCGAGCAAGGGAAAAAAAGAAAAGCTGTTAACTTCTCTTTAATTTTGGACTTTGTCAACAAATATTATTTCATTATAACTTATTTAGAGATATTCATGCAATCATAAATGATGCATTAGAAGAGCAACTGCTGAAACAGCTTCCAGCAATTCAGTTTGTGAACAGGCAGAATTAATTTTCTGCCTTTTGAAGTCATTTAAATAGTTTCCCAACAAAATATGGAAAGATAAAATGTGCTTACAGATATTCCTGGGCAGAAAACCAATATCCATATTTTACATTGCAAAAGAAAAGAAAGGATTGATATTCAATTACCCAGTTAGCCAACAAAATATTAAGTATGTTGTGCTCACTGTTTTCAGTTATAATAACCATCTTGATTGCCTCTTGTAATTTGTTTAGAAAAAATGTCTTGTCTAGTTTTAAGCCTTTTTTTCATTCCTATATTATATACACTGTACATTTTTCAAATTACATTTTGAAAATATTTTCAGAATCTTGCTGGTCTTTATATAAAAAGCATACTATATGAGAATTTTATCTTATTGGAAACATTAATTAGAAATGTTACTCTTGCAAAGTCACAAAGCAAAATACAGTTTTATTAAATCAGGATAAAATACATCAAACTAGATAAAGTCATGCATCAAGATATGTACTCTAAGTGCTTGAAGCTTAGGGAGAAAGTAAATATACAGTACTGAAACTCAGGGGAGCTGGGAGGAACTGCCTTAAGAAGTAAAACATGGGGGGCCAAGTTTTAAGTTTCAGGTTATTTTTCTTCTAATGTTCTATTATCAGATTCAAAAGTGAAACGACTGAGCACCATGAAATGTTTAAAAAAATTCATTTTTCTTAGACAATGTCTGTTACTGCAGTTACAGTTTGCTGTAATTATCATTTCCCAAAGACAGTGGACAGCAAACTTTTTATGCAGATGAATTTTGTTTTAAAAAGATCTGGAGTCATGCAGCAGACTTAAGACCCAGCCAAATTTACATTTTTCTTTTTGTTGATATAAAGCAATTGCTTATGTTAAATGCAAATGACTTCAAGCTGTAACATGTTTCCCTTCAGAAACGGGTTATTCTATGTGGAGAACTACACACTTACCTCTATGAACAATATCATTCTTATGGCACCAATGAATTGCTTTAATTAGCTGGTAGATGTAGCTTTTCACTTTTTCTGGTGGAACTCCATTTGGCATTTCTTCTAGCAATTCAAGCATATTCTAAATGTTTAAAAGACACATTATTTAAAAGAGCTATACTCTAGCTGCTGAAAGATAACATGCTTTCAGCCTTCTGAAGCAACACATTTGGGCTACAGAGCCCAGCTATGGAAAATCAGAAGTTTAACATTCAGGGAGTGAATTTTAATCATAAGCATTCTCCTAGCTGTTTTCATTCTACAGAAAACACTTGTGAAAAGAATAATCCTAAAAGGTGAACCACAAATACACCCCAAGTCCTTAAAAGACTGTCATCAAACCACTTCTCCCAAAACGCCTAAAAAGTCATTTAGTTATAAAATATTGCTTAAACAGAAACACCAGGTCAATGTGGCCATATGAAAAGTTTAGCAAATCAAACCATTTTGTAAATATTCAACAATGCTTTAACATACTGTTTGCTTCATTAAGTTAGTTCTGCCACTTTGACACTGCAGGGTCATGATGAATCACAAACTGTATCTGTATATGAATGGGCATAAAACAACACAAGTCCCTCAGTGCAAATGAAGTAACGGATACAAAAATGCCTCAGAGGGGCATAAATAGAAACCTAGGGAGTATCCTATAGCTGTAGATCAGCTATAGTGATCTTGGACATCTTGTCACTACAGCAACTACTGCCACATCAACTGCTTTATGGATAAAATTGGAAAGAAAATAAACTTACTGTTTATACTAGTAAATTTCCTCTTCGAAAAAGAACACTTAGATTCCGATTATGTTAGCAAATGTCTAATTTTGCACAATTACAAGTACAATGAAGTTTGTATGCTGATTTCTGAATTAATAATGGGCAGCAGCAGCCCGCTTGAGAAGAGAAAGGTCTTCTTTACTGAACAATGAAAGAGAAGTATTTTGGCTATATTGCCTAACACAACTCATTTAATTATGGATTTGAACATTTGTAGATTTTTCATTTACAGTAAATTTACCTTGTCTTTGATAAACATTTTCCTTAGCTGTATAGTAAAATGTTTGAGGTTTCTCTTGAAAGATGTTTTAATGAACACAAATACATAAAACAGTAGAGATTTTGATGATGTTTGAAAATATTTCTAAGCTTTGTAATTTGGGAGTAAATACTGGAATTTATGCGCTTGAGTGTAAGTTTTCTTAGGAACACACTTCAGATCTAAGGAAAGGAATTTTCTTTTAAGAAACCATATTGATTTTAGTTAGATTCTTGTCCACACAGAAGGCTGTGGATCTGGATAAGTAAGTCCAGAAGTTAATGTTACAAATACAAAACAAAATAATAGCATCAACACAAGAAGACATAATTCCATATGAATACATTAACTAAGGGGATGATGAATAAAGAAGATTAGACTAAATGTGAATTGAAGTAATCTGGATTTCAGTATTGCAGAGTTAAGATTCCCTGAAGGACACAAAGTGCTCATTAGCAGTTAAACAAAACATTAGTCTATTGAACCACCTTTTTTAAAATTCTTTCCACTCTCCCCTCATCCAAAGAATACAGAAACATCCTGGTCTTCAAAGAAACTATGGGTGACACCACTTAACATATTAGAAAATAAGAAATGTTCATGTACTTCAAGGTTTAACTGAAAAGAAAGGTGAACATTAATGCAGAAATGACATTATGTACAAACTATACATGATGCCTACCTTTATCATAAAATTCTTTCATTCTGATGCAAATAACGTTAGATATTGCAGCCTGGTGTTATTACCAATATTAACCAGTTCTTAAATACATACCCCTTATCAGATGAATTAAATATCTTTTACTTATGCTGCTCTTTCAACCCACTTCTACAGACAGCTTAGCCAAGTCAGCTATAACAGAAAATTAAATGTATGTTCTAAATTAGTGTGTGATCAAAAACATTTCATGTGTCTGGAACAATTACAAGGAACATGGGTGAAACAAGTCAAGATTTGAATGTTAGACCTAAGTATATCCACCACAGTAGAAGCTGTTGATCTGCTGGTGAAAACCAAAACTGATTTCTGCTCAATTGTGGGCTAATATAGGTCACCTCACATTATGTAGTCAAGTTATATGATAAAGTAAGTTGTCAACTTGAGGTAAAGGAGACACAGCATTTAGGGTGAGAAATTTTTAGATAAGAGAAAATTGACTGCAGAGGACTAGTACTCAGCTAGATTGTAACACCACACTAGCAGGATATTAAATGAAAATTTCAATCAAAAGAACAATGTCTCATGAAGGCTATAGACATATTTAAACCTGCATTTTCTTTTACTCTGTGTATCTGAATACCATCTAACTGTTTCCATGAAGAATTGCTAAATGGTTAGAATTCACAGGGAAGGTCTACCTTCTTCAGGAAGGGTGCAAAAATGACAAAAGTCCGATCTGTTCTAGGTTGTTTCTCCCTGGAAACAGACCAGGATGCTTGGCAGTAGTAGGCCAATCTCAGGAAATTTTGGAATAGTTTCAAAATGAGGTCAGGATTGGAGTTAATGACAGTGGTCTTTGCCAAATCCCTCTAAGCAACTATTGATAGTGGCCTTGTTACAGAAATACACAAACAAATCCTATTTTTAACAGGGAAGGGTGGAGAAAGTTGAAAGAGATTCCAAGGTCAAAAGTCTACGATCTTGTTTTGAAAGACTACGTCAAGACTCATTACACAACATAACACAAGACAGTTATCCAGCTTTACAATTAAACTGGATTAAAGAGTTCAGATAGAAGTTTTTCTTCAAATCATATGTATTCCAGTCTGCATAATTTTTAATGTGTTGGTGTTCATATATGGAAGAATTTAGAAACAAAATACCAACATATGATGTAAAACAACAGTAATCAGTGTTTCCATCTCACAACAGATGTCTAATTACAACTCGTATTAAAGTTTCTCCTGCTTCTCTTTAGAGATTAAAATAGCTTAATTTTTTAAAAATAAACTCAACTTTAAAGACGTTTTCAGTAAGCTTATGATTTAACTGTGGCAAGGATACTACAAACTCAACTCACTTTTTCCACATATTCAAAAACTAAGTATAATTTTCCTCTTCTTCTGAAGGCTTCCTTCAGCTCCACAATGTTCTCCTGTTTCAAAGTGCGAAGCATTTTAAGCTCTCGTAAAGTGGTTTCTTTGACTTCTTCATTTTCTAGAGTGCAAAGTAAAAGTGACAGAGTAAGCTGATTAAAAAACAAAACAAACCCTCCAAGTAACAAGTGTTACAAAGATTTATTTTGAACCCCTGATTAAATTCTCTGTTTTTTGACATTACAGAGAAAAAAAGCTTATTTTCAAGTGTGGACTCTCTGTTCTCTGCATACTTCCGCACTGGGAGAGAGGTAAATGATGACTGTGCTTATTATGCAACCCTCACAGACTTCCCATCACTACCATAAAGGCTTTCTGTGGCAGAAAGAGTCGTAAGAAACAAATCGTTTGCATTCCTATCTTTTTTTTATTATGAAGGGAACTAATACACTTCAAAAAATGTTCATGTGTGTGTACATGCTCTACCCCACAAATACACATCACACGCATAAACCACTGGGCAGGTTAGTCTGTCCACAGCAGAAACACTGGAATGCAAAGCTCACCTTTGAACAATGCCAAACAAATGTATTTGGTTCTGAAACAATTCTATTTTCCAAAAGCCATGAAAAATTTTAAGATTGAAGTACAGGTTTGTAAGTCCTATACGTTCCCCACATGGCTGTCAGAGGAAATTCAGCAATGCCAGACCAGTGTACCAGCCACAGAAGGCAGCAGAGTAAGTATTGATGCAACAAAGTCTTGAATCTAATTCAGAGAAGTCATGAAATGTAACTGTGTTGTCAATTTAGTTTAATTTTAATTTAACTGACTTGACAATTTAATTGTCTGAAAGGTGTTCAAGAAAAGAGAAGCGCTTCACTAATGCTTCATACACTGCTTTTCATTAATGGGCCCTGAACTAACTGGGTTCTAAGGGATACTAGCAATGATATGTGAAGTAAACCTGACTATATTAGGTTTTATTTTTCATTTAGTAAAATGAAATCCATGAATTCAGTACATTTGCTCATGCACACATAGAAACAGCACACTTAACCTCTTAGAACTGTTATCCACACCAGAGTTACTAAATGGGAAATGTTTGCCATATCACATTTGCAGGTCTTGTACCATAAAGACAGTTAGAAACAGAG
Source organism: Pomatostomus ruficeps (assembly GCA_013400735.1). NCBI lineage: Eukaryota > Metazoa > Chordata > Aves > Passeriformes > Timaliidae > Pomatostomus > Pomatostomus ruficeps. The sequence goes on from VYZT01036563.1 coordinate 16,391, forward strand.
GAAGAAGGAACAAGGAAAAGAAATTGTTTTTCCACTGCAAAAGGCAAAGACAAGTTTGCAGGGGAGAGCGAATAACACTGGTCATGCAAACGCATTAATCATCATCAGAAGAGAGAGGGGAAAAATAAAAAATTGAAGTGCAGCAGGAGGGAAAAGGAAAACAAAATACTATAATCACAAATGTTTTGATTAAAAAATATATAATTTAGACTAATCTAAATCTTTTCATTTTAAAACTGAGTGCTTGATGTTGGCTTGCATCAGCCTGATTGCATAATCTCATCTATAACAAGACAGTCACTTTCCAGCACATTTAGTATTCATATGTCAAACAACGGCAAAAATTCAGTGAAACAAAAATGTCAATAGAAACAATTACAGTATATTCAAACTTCTAATGAACTACCATATTAACAAGACAGATGTGAAATGGGCTGAATCAAATCCATCAAAAGAACTTCTGTCATATCTCCAGAAACTTGTAAACAACCAGCTACAAATCTGAAAAGCAGTCATCAGTCATGTAAACTGGTATTATGAAATACCCTTGGAAAGCCAGACCTAATGGCAATGTTGTATTTTTTGTTTTCATTTTTTGGTAGATGAACTAATACAATAATCCTGTTTAGTGCTCAATACTGTGATTTACTGCCTAGCATCTGTAATGAACACCCACAGCAAGTGAGATACTCTCACGACCCGGTCATGATGGTCACCAAAATTAAACTATCTTCTACATCCTTTGCAGGGATTTAAAACAGATTTCTGAATAGCAGAGCTAAAATATTTATCAAATGTACTCTTCAAGTGTCTGGGAAAATGACGTGCAAAGCAGAGTTTGCGCTGTGCAGAACAAGATGCAGATCAGACTTTGCTGTGTCTGACTGACTCTGAAAAATACAGTAACCAACAGCACCTTCACAGCCAGCAGCAATCCTGTAAGAACTGGTAAAAAGTTTGCTAAAATGAAGTGACTGCTGTTTCTGTAAACAACACTGCTAACTTTTGGCTAAAGCCTTGGTACATGGCAAACCAGAGCAGCACCGCATCACACCGAGATGACTCCTCTTACACTTCATACATCTCTTGTTTGTGCAGGCCTTTGGGGCTCAGGGCTGACTCATGATGTACACAAGGTACTCAGCTGCTCTCATGGTTGATTGCCAGTATTGCCTATGATAGGACATGGTGATTCCCTGTCCCCCAACAAGCATGGGTCAGAGAGCCAGCCTTGTCTTGTACAGTTCTTTGGGTTTAGTACTGTTGGGTGAGGAATGTGTGTGTGTAGCACTCAGAATAATTTCTAAGTGTCCTGCCTTCTGCTACCCTCTTTGCCAGCAACACTAAGTCTAGCAGAAGATGGCTCTTCCTCCCTTCTCAGCAAACTTAGCAGTGGTGCAGAGTACACAGGGTCTGCTGTGAGGGAGCAAAGAGCAAGTTCCCTGAGGAGATTGAAGCCCACTGAAGTGAGGACAGAGCTGGTGCCTCACCACCCAGTTCTCTCCATGGTTTCTTGAGAGCTCCCAGATTTATCTTCACGTGAACGAATTACTCAATGAAGTTCTTTCAGTCTCCTCCATTTACAACTTCAAGTTGCCCTGACATTTAGATCCCCTCTCACAGATGAAGGGTGATAAAGACCAAGGACTCTGCAAGCCATTATTACAAGAGGAGTTTTTTACATTTTCTGGTCACATCCAGTCTCCAAATGGTAGATCTTACCACCAATATATAGGACCACTATCTCAGCCATATTAAGATAGATGCATGAAGAAGGAAAGGTAGTTATCTAATTAGAGTGTATAATGCAGTCTATAGGAAGGTATGAAAGATCAAGTGCCTTGAATATTCACAGAGCCAATAAATCATTCTATTTTTTGAATCATATCTTGCTATATGAGACTTCTCATTTTAACTGGAGGGGTACTAACAATGTAGTTACTGACATTAAAGATCATGCAGCAGAAAAGGTTACCTTCACTGTCTTTGAATTTCTTGATAGCCACAATTTCATGTGTCTCCTGTAAAATAAAAGCAAAGAAATGGAAATGAGCAAGATCTGTTGTGTATTTTTTCTTGCCTTTTTCTTCCCCCCTGAGCATCAGAGGAAGAAAAAAAGAAGCATCCAAAAGGAATTTCACAGTGTAAAAAAATTAATTGAAAATCTGGTAAATTACCTCAGTTATCAGGCCAAATGGAATACAAACCCACATGCAGCAGATATGTCACAATTAGGAACTCCAGTAAAAAAGCAACAGTTAAATGCCAGAAGTTCATATTTAAACACCTTGTCATATGTACCAGTGAAATTTTCAGACGAGTTTTTCCTGTGTTTCTTGTTTCTTAGTTATTCTGAAGTTCTAACAATCTTTTATGTGACCACAGTATGAATATGGGTGCTTACCTTTATGAGGTGAAATTAAAATACTGTGCCAGTATGTGGCTAAGGCTTATAGTAAGACCTGTGATTTTGGCTGCCAAAAGCTTTTGGGCTTCAAACTTCAGATATTCAGAAAGATTACAGTATAGGAAAGTAGCTTCTCTACCTCCTTTTAAAAATTTGTCACCTTAAGGGAAACCTATGAGAGCTGAACAGTTCTCACTGCTGTGTTCCTTGTCACCCACAAGTTTCTCTCCCAGGTTTCCTCCAAGATTGTCATACCTGGTGTTTCCTGTCGCCACTATCAAACTAGAGGAGTTCCTAGTTCAAAACCATTTAATTTTATTTCATTTAAAGGATAGAGGTCCCCTATTTTTCCACTATCTCTACAAAATTTATATGACATAAGTCACTTTAATTATATGTAATTACATATGGCACAAGACACAAGTGTCAAAACAGCACAGTAATGTATCCCTGTTGTTTTCTTGAAAGATCCTTGATGGGAGTACTCAAGGGAATCAGCAGTTGCATTTGGCAGTGTTCAACCATGCTTGCTGTACAGTCATAAGTGATAACTTCCTAATGTCCACTTGCCTTTGCATTTCTCTAGCATTCTCAACTCACCAAATCTAGTGATCATAGGTCACATTTATTCTCCTAAGTTTCTCGCTTGTTGTGCAAGCAGGAATGCATTTAGCACATGGACAAAACACAGCCAGCAAATGTAGCCTAGTACAGCTCTGTTCATATGACGATGCAGCAACTGAACTTTAGCAACAGGACATGGAGGAAGCCTTGAAGTCACAGAGTAAAGGCTCGTGGGCAGACAGGCAGGAGGCAACTTGGGTACTTGATGAGCTAAATCTACCTTGCACACCTTTACCAAACATTGCAGTTTAAAAAAACCCCCACAATATCCCACTATTAATAGCATACAAAGGCTGGATCAGAGAACAGCAATAAAAATCAAGCCCTTCTGGAATACCTGAAGACATGTGAGTAACACAAACATTTACTCCACTTTTCATTCCAAATCATTGTAACACATGAACCTGTAGAATACCTGATCTCGACTAAAATAAAAGCACCTGCAAAGAATGGTCTAAAATAAATGGAACAAACTACTTTACTAATTCTATTTCTACTACTGAGTTATAGAATTGTTATATTTATTAACTCTAGCAATAATAGTAATAGTTACTAGGACTATGAAGGAACATTAGGAGGGTGAGTGAATTTAGTTTATTTGACTTCTGGTATCTACTGGTAGGTGCTCTGGCTAATTAAGCCTCCGAAGGATTTTTCAGAAAAGAAACACTGTAATTGCCCTTGAAAGCCTCTGCTGACTGTAATATACCTACGTTTAGACAGCATGCATACACCACTTTGCAGATGAACCAAATTTATCCATTAGTATTACATGCCTATTTCACATGCAGTAAAAGAAAAATTTCTAGATGTTTCAGCTACTATAAAAAGGCTTATTAAATAATATTTAAATAACCTGAAGTGAAACAACACGAGAATGAGACTAGACAATAGGTGCTTTAAGGAGCTGGCCTACTAAGATTATGTTCCATCTTAAGGAGGAACATTCTTGTCTAGGTTCCTTGGAGAACCTCATCCCCTGTAAATGATATTCTCTAGGAATGTGCTACTGGTGAAGCACTCAAGCCAAGGCTAAAATGGATACAAGGACACTGAAGATTACTATGCATAGAGCCCCTCCTAATTTCAAACTACTTTCAAAAGAAAGATTCCATCTGAAATTTCCTGTTCCTCTATTTCCATTACTCCTACTAATTTTCAACTAGATGTCTGGTTTCCACCAAATTTTACAAATAAATGCAAGTTATAAAAAGAGGAAATTTACAAAAAATTGTCTCAATTTTGTCATCTGTATATAAACTATCTTTCCTTGGGGGAAGGAAGCAGCAAGAACTCAGTCTCCTGTGCACAGTATGATGTTGCAGATCAGCAGCATATGTAGACTGTGCAATGCTATCAGTCATGGTACATAATTTTCATTAACATGAACTAACACAGAACTGAAAACATGGAATACATTTTGTACATGGACAAATGCAGCAGGCATACAGTAGAGGTGGTAAACATATACTTCCTGAATTAGGAGACAGATGCTGGTCAGATGCAGGCCAAATATGACGTTTCAAACAAGTACTGACAGGCACTTGGTGCAAAGCAAACAGACACCACACTGATGAGCCCTGAGAAGATTGACAGAACAGGGGACACAAAGAAAAGCAGAGCTCTGAGGAATGAAGAAATTCAATAGTGATAATTCAGACTCCTGGACAAATCTGAAAGGTTCTTTACAGATCAAATTTAGACTTCATTACTTAAACATTTATTTTTAAGACATTTTGGAGATCTGAGCTCTTTTGTGGATCTGGTTTACTACTCTTCAAAAACAGGCCAAATTGAAATTCTCCAAAATAGAATGGCCATTCACTAAAATGTGGGTTTTTTTCATTTCAATGGGTGTTTTTTCAAGACTGTGCTATGAAACAGAACAGTACTGAAAACAACATTCAGCCTGATTGTGGAAACCTTATACAATAGCTCAATATCCAACTCATAGTGTTGCCCTGAGTTTTGTAGTTTTGCAGTGTTTTCCTTCTGTAAATTTTCTCATACCTTTTTCTGTAAACATGGCCATGGTTTCTTAGCAACTATCTATACTTTTCCTGTGTTTATAATTCCAGTATACTGGGTGGAGAAATATGATTGACAGATGCTTTGACCAAGTGGAATTGAGAGGTGTTGATTTCTACCTCCAATCCACGGTGATTTGTAAAAACATATAAATAAAGGCAGAGGGTTCTGCCCTCTCTCTCTTTCTGCCCTCTTCGTCTGTCGTCTCGGTGTGGTTCATTATTTGGCTCTCCTTGGGGCTCCTCGGCCTAGTTAGCCGGCCTGACCCAATGCTACATCATAGCATGAAAAATTGTAATTGACAATTAAATGTATTACCTAGGTAGATACGCTGTTAGTAGTTGATTCAATGTTTGAATGTAATGAATGTCAAAGAAAGAAAAAACTCACATAATGCTTTCTGATCTCTACTACTTACTACCACCAGCTCATATCAGGAAGTAGGAAAATTTGAATTTGCTTAGTTGTAATTTTGCTTCACTCAGCTGCATTTATTACTAAGCATCTCATTACCATGTTCTAATAAAAAAATTATGACCTCAATATTTCACTTTACAACAGCAAATTTGCAAATACAGAAGTCAAACCTCTCTTAACACTGGCATTACCTTTGATTATTGAGCACACATCTTATAAACATTCTATGTTATGAAACTGTAGGAAGAACACTGTTTTACAATTAAGCATACAACAGATGAATATGACCAAAAAGCCTTTGTGTTAAGGATATACAGAAACTGGTTATTCAGACTATATGATTACACGTGTCTAAAATGGGGCAAAATATGTCTCTTCATGTACAAACCTGCTAATATATTTTAATAAGGCTAAGACAAAAATTTCTCTTTTATTTCCTTCACACATAAATAGAATGATAGGAGAAAGGAGATACCTGTTCATGGGAAAAAGGTATCTCCAGCCCTGGAGAGAGAAATCACTTCATGTTAGGGTTCAGTCCTTTCCTATACCTCAAAGTACGTGTGGGAATTGCCTCTGGAGAAAACACATGGTTCACTGTCTGCCCATTTAACCACAGATTAGAGAAGAGTATTGTTGTGGTTTTAGTAGTGGGGAGGGGGCCATAAAGATGGCTCCTGTGAGAACTTTCTGGAGTTCTTCACCATTTCCAGCAGAGCCAATCTCTGATGGCTCTGAAGATGATGGACATGTCACTGGCCATGTTTGGGCCAATTAGAAAGGTTAGTTACGCCTCTGTGATGACATATTTAAGGAAAAATCAAAACAAAATGCACACGCAGCTGCTTTTAGTTAGAGAAGGAGGAGGATGTGAGAACATGTGAGAGAAAACAACATGGAGACACCAAGGTCGGTGGAAAAGGAGGGAGAGGAGGTGCCCCAGGCTCGGGAGCTGAGATTCCTCTGCAGGCCGTGGTGAGCCCATGGTGAGGCGGGGTGTCCCCCCTGCAGTCCATGGGGTCCATGAGGGATGCAGAGCCACCTGCAGTCCGTGGGTGAGGTGCCAACATTGGAGCGGGAGATGTCGGAAGCCGCAGCAGCCGCAGCAGCCATGGAAGAAGCCGCAGGAGCCGTAGATGCCAGAGAAGCCGTAGCAGGTGCAGCCCAGTGAGAGACAGAGACTGAGATAAAAGTCCCGCAGTTTGTGAAGGAGGTGACCACGCTGAAGCGGGTGGATGTCGGAGGAAACTGCAGTCCAGGTGGGAGACCCGGTTGGAGAGAGAGGGGCCCCCTGCTTCCATGCTGGAGCAGTTTGTCCTTGGAGGACTGCATTCCGTGGACAAGAAAAACCACGCCACAGAGGTTCACAGAGAACTGTCTTTCGTGGGAGGGACCCCACGGCAAAAGCAGAGGAAAAAACTCCTCTCCCTAAGCAGGGGAAGAAGATCTTGGAAACGGACTGACCTGAACCCCCACACCCTGCCCCCCTTGCACTGTTGGTGGGAGGGAGGGAGGGGTGGGGAGTGGAAAGAAGGGTGTCTTTTAAAGGTTTAGTTTATTTCTCATATCCTCCTTCTAACTCAGGTAGTAATAAATTTTCACTTTTGCAACTTTTAAGCTGAGCCTGGTTTGTCCTTGGAGCGTTTTCTCCCGGTTCCTTATCTCAACTCATAGACCTCTGAGTTAATTCCCTTGGTTTTTTTCCCTCTCCTTCCCTCATCTGCCCAGCTGTGGCAGGAGAGGGAACGAGTGAGCGGCTGCCGTGAGTGCCTGGCACTTAGCCAGGATCAAAACCACGACAAGTATGGCTATGAGAGCTGAACAGTTCTCACTGCTGTGTTCCTTGTCACCCACAAGTTTCTCTCCCAGGTTTCCTCCAAGATTGTCATATCTGGTGTTTCCTGTCGCCACTATCAAACTAGAGGAGTTCCTAGTTCAAAACCATTTAATTTTATTTCATTTAAAGGATAGAGGTCCCCTATTTTTCCACTATCTCTACAAAATTTATATGACATAAGTCACTTTAATTATATGTAATTACATATGGCACAAGACACAAGTGTCAAAACAGCACAGTAATGTATCTTGTTGTTTCCTTGAAAGATCCTTGACAGGAGTACTCAAGGAAAAAGATGTTTCTTAGCATAAATCAAGATCTTAGAACTACAACCAATATTGACTGGAAAGAGAAAGCATGTCCTGTTCTTAAAAAGGTCATGTTACAAAAAAAAAAATCTTCAAATGTTTGTCCCTATTTTATTTCAAAGGCTTCTATTAGGAATTTTTTTCCTTTTTTCTTTTGCATATCATGGAAAATCTGACACAAAGCATAGGTACACAACAAGATTCTTGAAAAATAGATAGCATTCTGACCTTCTGAGAGGTACATTGTTCACCTCTAATTTTACTGTCTCACCCTATATGGTTACAATAATTTCTCAAGCATGGAATTTTTAAGAAAATGAAAGAACAAATGTTTATAAATATTAACAACATGAGCAGAGATAGCTGTAGTCAACACTGAGCACATCCATCCCATGCATCAGTAGCATATTGCTGCCTCTACTAAGGTGGTGCTGCTCAAGCACTATCTAGTACATCACATCAGAGTTTTATGCTGATACATTAAGTGACACATTAAAATATTATATGGTATGTTCTGTGATTAGCTCATGACTTCCATGTGTACAAGTGTGAGGCTGTAAGGCCCAAACTCAACTTCAGTTAGGAAAAGTAAAATCAATCACATTCTCTACTCATAGAGAATATTTACATGTCATAAAAATTATTTAGAAGTGAGCAAGAACCTGGTTTGATCCTCATTGATCCATTATTACATTTATACAATTTAGTTTGCCACTACAAAGACACATTGAAAAAAATCAACAAAATTCAGCCAAACATATCCGATGGCTAATGTGTTTTCAGAACAAAGTAGTACATTTTTACATTGGCTTGCATAAACATTATGTTCTACAACATTAAAGTATTTAGAACAGATTTTTCAATAATCTTGATTCTAGCAAAATCAAAGAACATTAAGCAGTCAGCTGCAGGGCAACAAAAGCCCAGGAAACCATTACAAGATGGTAAAGCATTTTTCATGAGTTGCTTAAAATGAAGCTTTAAAAAAACCCCATTCAAATAACTTTTCAAAGTTACTCTCAAAACAAGAACAGAAAATACTAGCACTTTATACCAATGTATCATAAAGGTGACATTTGTCATTAGAAAAGTTTTTAAACTAAGCCAAGCAATGCACGTTCTGAGGGGTCACAGGCATCATTACCTGCAATTATGTCAGGTCCTTAAATCATTGCCCACACACTGTCTTGACTCCATTTCCTTTCTGCCTTAAACCACTACCACCTTTGGACGGCGCTAACAGACTAGAACACAGTTTCCTGTCATGTCAACACTTCTGATGTCACATGCTGGCAATTTTGCTGGCAATTAGTTTCAAAATCTAGTCGTGTACCTTAATATATTCTCTGTAGGAAAAGATGATGCAATTTCTTTTTTCAAACAGTTTCACAATATGAAGTATAAGTCATAGGATATTGTGTCTTCTTCTACACCTAAAAAACTTTGGAGAATTTCCTTCAAGAGGTGTTTCACTGTTTCAACCTTATATTTCTCCCTTGAGAAAATTGCAATTCTTCTGTTTTTCAGCTAAAACCCCCACACTTGGTTTGTCTAAGTAATATAACTCTTAGCATAGAAGAACTTTCAGGAAATTACTTCCTAACCTAAAAGTCCTATTTATTTTAGGAAGAGACAGAGTCTTTGGTAAATAACAGAACAGTATGTCTGAGTTATCACAATGCCTTTATTTACCGGAAAATTGCTTAGAATTTTTCCAACACATATATGTTAGAGTTTACTTGAGAAGAAGCACCTAGAGTGAATCACCACAAATCAATATTTTATCTCTTGAAAGCCGAATGTTATTTCCTAGCCATCTAAGTGCAGGGGAATACTCCTAATGGAACAAGGAGTTCTATACTTGACATGTCATTTGAAGGAAGATGGCCACACTGTCTCCTGGTTGAGGAAGAACAAGAGGACTAGGGAAAACTTAAACCACTCTAGAACCACTAGAAGACTTTCAAGGGAAACAGCTATATTATAAGCTCAGCTATTCCACTGCAGAAAAAAAACACAAGAAAAAGCTGAAACCTTGAGCTACAAGTTCGACAGGAAATGACAAGTAAGTGCAGGTAATGAAGGAAGAGACTTTTTTTAAAAAATGCAAGCAGTCTGAAACAGTTTCTCTGATTTCTTTATCTATGTCATTCAGAAACACTTGCAACAACTTTACTTTTTGTTCAGATGCCATGAGGAAATGCTTGCATTATCGGTGTTACTTATTTGTTTTCAATCAAGTGTCATATAAGGGAGTCATGAACAGCAGGCATTTCTCATCCAATTATCAGACAAATCTGTAAGCCAAGTGAGTCGCCCATCTATATCCATGGACTCCCAGACTGGGGCTCCAGTCCCCTGGGGCAGGCTCGGCTGACGCTGACGCCAGGGACTCTCCAGACTGCAGGAAGTTTACAGGCTCACAGAACAGTTGGGGCTGGAAGGCATTTCTGCTGATTTCGAATGTCCCCATTACTAGAGATATTCTGAATAGCCTTCCAGGTATTCAAAATCCAGCAGGACAAGATTTGGAGCAATCTGCTGTAGCTGATTCTGCTTTGAGCAGTTATGAAGAGGCACACCTGATTTCTAAGGCGTGCACTACAAAGCATACATTTTACATTCTTCAAGATCTTGCAGTCTACTAATTTAGGGTGTAAATACTACCCTGAAACGAACACTTGAAAAGAAGTGAAGCCACTCAGTATTTTTTATTAACTGCTGGGCTGATGGTAGTGGTTAGCATCAAAACTTTCATTGTTCCAAGAGGATTTTTCATATTTATTCACAATCTTCTCCAAGCAAGAAAGTAAACACGCAGCTCCAAAGAATGTGTACAATAATGAAAAGGATCTGGAATAAAAAACAGCTTTAAATACTGTAAATGTAGCTATTCTAGCTTTTCATTATAAACTAGTACTATTGTAGTGATTTAAAAAATAATCTGTCCTTCGTTTCATTCTGTTGTAACAATAATACATATAATTTTACAATTTGACAGTATTGTTTAATTCAAACCATGGATGTAAGACTGAAACCAAATTCAGTAAATGTCTATAAAATTCTTCCGATACTGAAATGTCGGTAATAGTAATCTCAGTTTCAAGTCTCAGTCTTCTTCCAGTTCTATTGGTTTAGGGGTTTTTTTGGTCTGTTAACACTGGAAATTGTTAAAATTAAAGCTATTTATAAATAGTATAATGCTGCATTGGCAGACACCAGCATTATTTAATTGCTTTTGATAGCATAACCTTGACACTTGGAATACAAGTAATAACAAAGTAGAAAATGTAGAAAGGCAAACTGTACTACCTTCATGGCTTCCTTTAAGATATCACTGACTCCATAAATGCAGAGGTCAACAAGACATTTATAGTTACATTGTATTTCCTAATTTTTTTTTATTATAATGCAATGCTCCTTCCCTGGGCACCCTGAAACTCAAGAGTAGGTAGAACTTACTGGGAAATACTTATTTTGGTTGGTTGGTTGGTCATTTTTCAAAAAAATATATCAGTGCCAAAGTCCTCAGTATTGTTACTCTAAGTCTGAGAGACAAAATAGTTTCAGTATGTTTGGCTGACCTTCAGAAGTTTATCACACCTCAAGCTTTAGCTTTGAAATCCTTACTTCTGCACTGGATACAATTTTTTTTTAATCCGGTACTTACACATTTTAAGTTTTTTGGGGGTTGTCTTTTTTCTCATCAACAGTCTGACAGGCATTTTCTTTAATTTGTAAAACAAGACCTACTGTGAACCAAATGCAAACTTGTCAAGCAGGTTCCTGAGGCTGAAACTCTTCCGATGGAATTCAATTTCAGATTAAGACATCTGAATTTAAATACCTGTATGTGAGTTGTGTGTTCAAGCTTCTAAGAGCTCTGCGTTGATCAGTCACTCAAGTCATGCTGCAGTAGCCTAAACATGTGCATCTAGTAGCATTTAAGATTGCTGAGGTATCTGCAACGCTCACACGGGACTGGCAGAGTGGCCTTTTAAAGTTGCCTCCCATGAAATCCCCACCTACCAGGTTTTTGAACACCCTCTGTTCAAGGTCTGTATTCTCTTAACATTTTCTCCCCAATACATTCATGGTCTTGAATTCCACTATTTTGCAAACACTGTAGCCAATTATTATAATAATCTGGCTGGTCTTTCCATCAACTGCATCAAAAAATTTTCCCTGACACCCTCCAGAAATCTCTGGGACTGCTTACATCCCACCACACTGCCTGTCCAGGAAATGCCAAGGGACTTAAAGTCTCCCCTGAAAACCAGGGTCAGAGCCTCTCTCCTCAAAAAACAAGTGTTTCAGAAACTTCATCAGCTGCTTGAAGAAGGTTTTGCCCACTTCTTCACTTTGATCAGGTGGTCTCCAACAAAGTCCCAATACATTGCCACCGTTTCTGGTCTCACCTCTAACTCTGCACCACAGGGTCTCAACCACACTGTCATCCATCTGCGATGAGCCACTTTTCTCTTGAGAGTGGAACATCACACCATCGCAGAAAATACCACCATATATCTGAGACACTCTTTCCCACTAAGGGAAACTTTACTCCTCTTTCTTTTGAGCCCATCTATCCTGAAATGTCTCTATTCATCCATCCATCCATCCATCATGAAGTACCAGTATTAATCCTATGTTAACTTTAACATACCAACTAAATTTTTGTTTTAGTGTGCAAGCTACATCAGGATTTCTCGAACTTAGTTTACTTGGTTTAACACTATATTAGAAAAAAAAAATGTCTCTCTCAATGCTGAAGGAAAAACACCTAAACATAGCAGCAGCTACTGTCATTTGCATGCTGCAGAAGTACAGACAAGGTTTGCCCTAACTTTAACACCTCTCATGTGCAAATGGCAGCAACAACTCCTCTGTATTCTGCAGTGGGCCTTAAACCACCAGAGGTGGCTACTGCCTATTCAGATAACAAGCAGCCATTCCAGATCCGTTCTGGAGCAAAAGCAAGAGCCAAGGTAGAGGTTATTTTATTGTTTTAACACATTAATTTATTAGTAATGGTAAGCTCTCCATATCTAGGGGAAAGTCTAAGCTACAATGGTCTTCTTGTCTAGAATCCCAAAGATGAGAACTTTTATGTTCAGTGTCTCCAATTAAAAAAAAAGGAAGAAAGTTTTAAACTGAAAACACACAAAACAGTGCAACACTGTCCTCTTCCTGCAATTTAGTATGTGAAAGTGTTACCTAATGTAACCAAAACCTTTGGTGTTCTGGTGTCAGCTCATTGTTAGGTTTGGCTATGGAACATTTCATAGGATGTCCACATTAACCCTAAGAATCTGTCATTCCATGTCCTCTCCATCATACAGGGTCTTCCTTCCCCTCAAGCAGCACTAAGGCTCACAAACACACCCCTTTCACTTATTCCAGATCTTTAATGAGAATATTTTTTGTGTCATTCTCCAGGGAAGGATAAATTTGGACAGGAAATGCCACTTGTATTTTCAAGCTTCAGTTCACATTAGACAACAGTATTATAGAAAGAAAACAATACCTCCCTCTGCCCCTAATGATTTTGTGGAATTTACAAGACATCTTTTTGCTCTCTAGGTTTTTTCATCAAGAAATATCTTTGCTGACATAATGCTCTTAGCAAAGCAAATTAAGAAGTTTTTTTCCAGTCTGTATATTAATGTGTATTTCAGAGGACACCTTCATTTCTTCTCAAAGTTTCTACATTCAGGTTTGCAGAGAAAGAAAGGCTTTTCTTGTCTGGGATTATACAGACAGTGCACTCCCTGGATAATATGAAAGAAATTCTTGACTCTGAAGAAAACTGCCATTTTTCTCTGTCAAGCATTTAAAAGTGCATTCGTCTTAGAGATTTTCCCTTCTTCATAGAATAGCATTAAGGATTAAAATTTATTCCAAACTGCTTAAAAGAAAGACAGCAGGGAAAATTCATATCTCAAACACCTCCTGATCACTGCTGCAGAGGTCACAGAAACAGGAGGGTTGTCTCTACACAAGTTGCATGGTAATTTAGCTAACTTGAGAAGCTGAATATACATGTGGAAATAAAGGAATCTGCATCCAAGCAAGACTTCTGCTACTACTAACAGATGAAGAAGTGGCAGCTAAGTTTTCATAAAAACAGTATTTTCTGCAGATGAAATTTCAACTTTGTAGCTAAATCAAGACAGAGTTTGTGGACTTATTTCAGACAGTTTCTTCAGCAGTCGTGGCTAGATCAGTGTATTTTTCCTTATATTTCAATACGGAGAAAAAAAGTCTAAACATCACAGAAGTCCTGGGAAGACTAAAAAAATGCTCTTCTAGCAAAAACTGCCCCTACCAATAAGACTAATATATTGCACTTTTAGCTCTTACACACAACACGTACTTCTGAGCCAGGAGGAAAAAAATTATAACCACACAGAATTTAGATTCACTGTGAAAGTTTGCCCAAGCATGACAAACAAATACTTCTTGGAAAAAGGGGAAGGAAAAGTGTCTTGATCTCACCAAGTTTATTATCACAAACACTGGAAACACTATGTGGGGAGAGAGGATAAAAAACTGAAGAGTGAAGAGCTAAGGGCCAGAGAATACATAAGCTAAAAAAACTGGGAAAAGAAGGCAGACAAATGCAGCCTGAAAACAGACTGGAAAAGAGAACTGGGGTAAGGCATCTTGACTCAGAAGTTAGTGTTAAAACCAGCATAACAAATAAATGAATCTGTGAACATTAAAATTTTAGTGGAACCCAATTTAACTGAAAGCAGAGGAATGGTGAGAATTCAGAAATAGCTGCAAACCCACTAAAACCACAGATGAGTCTCATTCCACAGTGTTCTGGTATGCACGGGGGATGAAAGCAACAGGTTACTAGCTATGCCATCTCAAATACTAGAAGCTGACAGCTGTATGACAACTGCGTGGGTATCCATATGGTGTTCCATGATGAATTTTGTATTTGAGAAGTCTAGAAAATTATGGGGGGAAAAAAAAGTAAGTTTATCACAGTGCATATAAGCAAGGCAGTATTTGAGGGGAAAAGGTAGCATTCTTTCATTAGAAATACTGGCATATGCAAAAGAAACTGAAGCCCTTCTCCAGGGCTTAAAATAGAAACAGCAACCTCCAAGGCTAAATTTAAACTGAGAACAATTATATTCTATAGTTTAAAAAGACTCAAGGAATCTACATAAAATGCCAAGGCAGTTTTTTTATTTCCTAAGGCAGAGTCTATCTTGTTTAGCTTTATCCAGCTAAGAGTCAGATATTCAGTGTGAATTGTCAAGGCTTTCCCCACAGTTAGTAAAAGCAGGGGAGTGAGAGAAGATTCGGCCAGAAGGTTACTGATTTTAATAATTCCCAGATGGTAAGAGTTGCTTTTTGGATTTTGGACTCTCTCAACTTATATAAACTGGGGAGATTGGTTATGAAAGACCTAAGCACTGAAACAGTGGGTGAGATGAATTCCACCCAAGTTACTTAACTTTGCAGCCCTTCTGTCTGTATGTTTTATTTTTGCATGCACAAACTTATATGCATGCACATGTTTTTAAGGTAATTTCAAAATCTTATCAAGACTAGTAACCTCAGGGATCTTACTTTCTCTGGATCATTATTCTTTGAGTTGTACTGCTACATTAAGATCACCACAGTCCACTGGATTGTATTTGTAATTCACATGCTAGGAACACAAATAAAGTATTCCAAACTGTGCTACTGAAGTAGGAACATCTCTATTGCCAACGTAACTGTGCAGCGTCAATTCTCACATCCCACAAAGCAATCTGGCATAGCTAGCAGCAAGACCAGAATTTCTGAAGCTCATCTTTCTTCTTTCACCTGCATATTAGAGAATGAAGTATATGTTCACTGGTGAGCATCTTCATGAAGCTATAAATATCCCTGCTAGGAGCTTTGCATTTCCTTTCTCTGGTATAATTAAAGGTACTACCTTAGATCAATAAACCTTTAAATAACTTGCAAATAAGGCCCCATTAGAAGTAGCTTTTCTCCTTATGCTAAGCTTCCAGAGGAATGTTTCAGATCAGATCCTTGAGCAAGTGCTCAAATATTTAACATGAGAGGTTCTCATAAGAAAAATATGGATTTAGAATGTATGTCATATATTGACCTCCTAAAGCCATATTTCTCTCAGTTCCAAGGCACTATAAAGATTCATTTAAACAGAGGTGAAAGAAAAAGTAACAAGCGGAAAAGCTTTATGATTCTTTGTGAAGTAAAGGTTTTGAACCTTTTACTTAGCAAAATTTCCCATTAATGTTTGGTAACAGGGCTCCTATTTCAGATTTGATTTAAGAATACTGCAAAAAATCCAAAAGCTAAACCTGTACAAGTAAACTTGGCGCTTCATTGCAGTACTTGGTCTAAACTAGATGCAGATATGGAAAACAAAGCTCCATCAAAGGAAGGGTGCCTTCTGTCCTTTGTAAACTGATATAGTAGCAAGCCTTCTGGTGGTACAGAGAGTAACAATAGTTCTAACAGCAGTTTGTTGACTAGCATTTCTGCTTGAATGTGCTAAATCTGACTTGGTTTCATCATAACATGATTCTGGGTGTGATTTCTTTTTTTTTTTAAACTCCACAACATTGCAGTATTACATAGCAATAGCTCTGGATATCTAGTAATATATGAAAAAGTTAGCAAATGAATAAATTGGTTACTCTAAATGCATTAAAATTCTCATAAAAAAAATAATTAGTCTCATCACACAGGTTTCATGCAGGTAGTACTGTGTGAAGAGTCAACTATCACAACCTCTTCAAAAAAGAAAAAGGTAGCCTTGAAGAATGTTAATTGTTAACCTCTCCCAGTCTAAAAATCAAGAGAAAAACATCAAATAAACCCATAGATAAGAGATCCCTGTACCTATTCTTTCCTTTACTTTTGTCTTTCCACATATTTGTTCTTTTCAAGAATAAACTACGCCCTCATAATTTGATTCCTAGCCAGATATGTTCAGAAAGAGCATGTTCTCCCATTGAAAAATTCCGGGTCTTACTGTTTACTGTAGATACAGAGCTATAAAACTAATCAGATCTTTCATTTTCATTTTTCTTTTAATAGCTCAGAAGTGGTAAAAGATTGTCTTCCTTCACAAAATATATTTAGGGAAAAAACACAAGACACTTTAGCAATAAGGATACATTTTCCGAAAGTTCCCGAAACATGATCTTCAGATGAAGAGACAAGTGAAAGCTGAGAAAATATAATCACAAGACTTTGGCTGTGAAATTTTTATTCATATTTTCGTTCAAGCCTCGTACATGCCTGCTAAATACTTTGATAAAACAACAGATTTATTGCCATTCATAATTTATACTGAGGCACAAGTGTTCAGTTCTCTTTATATCCATAAAAATGAAAAGGACCAGTGTAACAGTGTGCTAACACACAAAAATCTGCTAAGAAGCAACAGAAGGAATGGGCTAGTTGCATTTTCTAAAACTGACCAGAAGAGACCACTTTGCTGTAATTCATTAACTGAATAAATATGTGAGTGTGTGTATGCACACACCTGTGCACAGCTCTGTACATGTGCGCATGTGTAATTGGAAGGATGTTGGTAAAGCAACAGAAGCTCATCTTCAGCAATATAAATCAAACAGTACCCATTTCACTGAGAACCCTACTAAACAGAAACGAAGAAATACCATAAGCAGGCTGATCACCCTTGATTTGCTTCTCTGATACTGACATCATCCAGACATCTGGTCTGCAGTCTCTTTTATGTTATATGAGGAATATGGATGAAGGGGGCACTACACACTAGAATTTCTGAGGAGAAACACCACTCCCTCAC
>VYZT01036563.1:33839-68291 GCA_013400735.1 Pomatostomus ruficeps
GAAACCCCCCCCTCCTTTTCTTTTTTTTTTTTTTTTTTTTTTTTTTTTTTTTTAACCTGCTAGAGCCCATGGGATGGATGTTATTTGGCCTATGTTTAGCCTTTCTAAAAGTTACTGGGGAAGCTCCTACTGATTCTCTTTTGCCCGTCAAACAGCTCCTTAGCACTAGAACAACATTTATAGCAGTGGAAGCAGGAAGGACTTACAAAATTACAGCAGGTTCAGAGCCCAGGGTGCAATTCCATCAGATACTATCTTGTATATGTATCTGAACACCATTCTTCACTGGCTGATGCTTTGAAGGGGAAAAAAAAAAGGTAGGCACCACTTGGATGAGATTTTCACATAAACAGTCACAGGAAACTTGATCCTGCAGAAGCAGCAGCTAGTCAGCTCTGCTCTGCAGATGGCATTGCCTGCAACATATTTCTGTGCATAAACATGGCATTACTCCATCTCTGTTGGAAATGTTAATTGATTTCAAGAAGATAGCTTGCCTTGTGGTCAAGATGCATACTATCAAAAGAAGAGGTAGGTGTAACCAGTCAAGTTTTTTAGGTCCTACAGAATTTCATCTTTCCACATCTCAGTGCATGATTACACTTACAAATGTCACCTACCTGTCACACTTCAAAACCAGAATTTATTCTTTCTTAAAAGCCCATCTACAACCCAAAGGAAAATCGATAATGATGGTAATTCTGTTCAGCCAAAGTTAAGTCTAAGAAAACCTCTTGTGCAAATAATTTTCAGCACACTGGAATCTGTGGTAATCTTCTGTTCTTAGAACTGTATGAAAAATATGCTTCATAATATGCAATTGGGGAGGAGTTCTCAATGTTACAAGAATTCTTTCTGGACTGAAAGATTAGGAGAGCTGTTTAATAAGGCAGCACAATTCTATGCCAAAAATTGAAAACAGAACAACCACCCTTTCAGAGAGCATAGGCATCTTGTTTCTGCTGCAGAAGTGTGTAACAGATCAGGGTAAATAAGAATAGGATATTGAGGGAAGCACTGAGAGAATGCATACACAAGCATGCACGAGCATGAGAAGAAACTGCACAACAAGGTTTCAAGAAAAAATGGTGTTGCTAACCAAGAAAACTGTTCATGGGATTGTGCTTCTATAGTAAAATTGAGTAAAACATTATGCCAAGCCCAGAAGGTTGCGGCACAGCTGAATCACAATCAGACCATGCATCCCAACAGGTGGATGGCCACAAGGTTGCAGCTTATAACATATGAACCTATATTCTGTTAGCCCATCAGGGAAACAGATTATAAATATTCTTTTCAAACACAAATTCCAAACAAGGAAAAGCAGAAAACAGACACATGGAAGTTCAAGAAAGCAAGACTGAAACTAAGGACAATCCCATAACAACAGACAACATCTAAACATATACACACACAAAAGATGTAAGATCTAGTTTGTCATCACCACCCAGAGGAACTTCAGAGATGAAGTGGGGACTTGAAAGCTCCTTACCCTTGTCCTCCATCCTGCACACAGGAGATACCCCCCAAATCAGACACTGCCCATAAGCATACACACATGTCCCTTTATACTCCTAAGCATGTGGATATGAGGGTACAAGTGATGAAACCATGAAAGAATGGGCATCCATGAGTACAATCATTTCACTTCAAGACCTCTAAATATTCACCTCCCATTATGCAAGACTGACACTGAACTTCATTATACTAATCTTTGTACACTCCAGTACTGTACAGGAATTAGTCTTCACAAGGAAGAAGAAATAAAAGATGCCTTATCAAAGTTTTTAAGGTGCAAGCAACTATAAAATTGGAAAGCAATGTTGGTATCTGTTTTAAAAAAAAGAGTTACCTGTTCTATTCAGAAACAAATCCTCACTTTGCTACACATCTGAAAAAGTGAACATAAAATTGCATAAAGTAGGTAATTTTTCATAATGGGCAAAGCAAAGCCATTATGTTCTAAGGTGTTAGGGCTCAAAAGGAACTTGCACAAAGATTGGTCTAATTTAGTAATTTAAACTAAAATAAATCATGGATAGTAAAAACGCAAATACTTCATAAATCCAGAGGATGTTTTAGTTTTTATCTTAATCCAGAAGCAGCTTAAATAGATATACTTTAGAAAAGGAGAAGCTAGCATGCAATTGGATTATTCTTGCAAAAAGGCAAGCAGCAGACTCATCAAGCTTTATTGTCCAAGTGAAGCTACACACAGCAAAAAGAAGTACATGTTTTAAAGAGTTTCAGGATTGTAATACATGTATAGGGCATAGATATAATAAAGAATTACTCCAATTCTGTGCAAACATTTAACAACTTCTATTGGCTGAAAGAAGAGCACAAAGCAGTCTTAGCAAAAGTGGCCTCTACTCAAGATCTCAGCCTGCCTTCCCACTGTATCCAACATTTCTTGATAACCACACTCTGATGTCAGGTTTGTCTAGTCCCTTACTTAGGCTTTTAGCTATGATCAAACACCACACATAATAAATGCAATTACGTTCTTTGCACAAGGTTTTACACATTTGTACAAATTTTAACAGCTGTACTGGTATAAATGGAAATTACTTTCCTTTTCTCCCCATTTATCGTTATCCAGGCTTTTAATGAGAAGTAAGTACCGCTTATACTTCAAATGAAGTTACAAATTCCGAGAATTTTTATTTTAAAATAATAGAATTTTTTTTATATTTTAGGAGGGTAGTCCACCAGTTAGGAATTACACAGAACTGAGTAATGAAGGAAATTTAAATTGCTTTAACCGGGACATTCAGAAGGACAACTTGCTATTTAAAAACACACTGTAATCTTTACCGATGAAAAAATACATGTGCCAAGAAGAGCCTGTAGTTTTCAGAAAAAGTGAAATGATAGAAAGTTTTCACCGTTGCTGTCAATGTTTTACCAAAACTGTCACGTGCTCATTTTCCAGGACTCCTGAGTTACAATAAAAGGACTTAAAATTTACCAAAAAAATAAGAAAATAAGGTAATGTGAATGCTATAGTCAAGATACTTCAGTGTATTAAAATTTTAGATGAACTTCGTTGCTACAAATAATTTTGAATGCCAGCCAGATGATCCAGACCCATTTTTACCATGGTATATTTAATAATCTACATGAATGATCTTCTGAAACACTGAGTTGTGCTCTATTTTAGTGGCCTTTATTTAAATACAGAGTGTCCAGAAATCAATGATTAACCTCACATTCTTAAAGCTGCTCATGGGTCCTAGAAAAGTTTAAAAACTCCACAAGAATCCTTCGTGGGAAAACAATTAGGCTAAAATTTAGAAATAAAATTTTCTTTGCATCAATTATGCTACACAGTAATTTGCAATTTGATGACAAGACCAGATTGTAATCCAATATTCAACCAAGTTCATACTACTACAGATGTAGTCCTATAATTAGCCATATGCTGTTCCCTCTCCCA
The DNA here is from genome assembly GCA_013400735.1 of Pomatostomus ruficeps. NCBI lineage: Eukaryota > Metazoa > Chordata > Aves > Passeriformes > Timaliidae > Pomatostomus > Pomatostomus ruficeps. Next base: position 37,279 of record VYZT01036563.1, read on the forward strand.
TGTATTAATTTGCATTAACTATAAATTCCCTCGCTTGCACCGCTACTTTCCTAATGATCTAAGACCCTACATCAGGTCTCTAATTCTCATCTAGTTCAATTCTTTCTGCTGCCTCTCTTAAGTAATACTGCAGTCATGTTCCTAAACTTTAATTTTCAGCATAAAATTTTCAACTTTTTGCAAGAAAAAATAATTTGCATGGATAGTCTTGCTTTGGGCGCTCATCACATCCACACATAATAAGATTTCACTTACAAGAACCTTAAAATGAGATACAGCACTACAAGCTGTTTGCAATTAAGAGCCATTAAGGGCAGCCACAGACCACACTGCTTAAGGTCTGAATATGATTCCTGCATTATTACAAGTGTAATGATATACAACCCCTTCGCAGATGGAGTTTGCAGCAACTGCTAAGGGGCTTGTCTATTTATTGGCAATATTCCAATGAAAGCTGTTATTTGTGGCATAAGCAGTAACCTTTCACTCAGCAACACCAGTACCCACAGCAAGAATTCATATAACATATTATGTAAAATACTATCAAAAATACATACAGTTTCTTTAAGAAACAAAAGAGGAAGTGCAAAAGATGCACTTAATCCAAAGCCATTAGTGTGACCAACTGGAAGAAACTGTCTGACTAAAAGAAATACTGATCTGAGATACTTTGACTGCAACAAATTGCTTCTCTTTGACTTAATTGAAATTGAAAACCATCAGTAATACATTTTACATATCTTTCCAAAGCAAGATGAATCACTTGTTATTTTTAACTCAAGCTTCTACGCTTTTTTCAGCCACCTTCATTACTGAAGTACAAGGGTGATCCCCCTGTTTTTCTACCTCATCTTTCTTGTTTTGAAGACCTGCAGCAGCTACAGGTGTCTCTGCACCCCAGCTTTGTGCTGCATAAAATGTTATAATGGACAAGCCAACTTAATCCATCCTAATTTCTAGTATTGAGAGCAAACACCCTCACACTGTACTGCTTTAAACTGAACACATCTGGGGGAAAAAAAAAAATCTTAGTATCCCCTTCCACAGCAAGTTAAATTCTCCACTCTGAAAGTTCTTTTTCTTATCTTTGCCCTGCACCTTCCATTTCTTAATATTAGTCTTTGGAAATAAAGGAGGGAAGGAATGAGAATTTTTGGCACTGAATACCACCCATATCTGAGCAGGGTTCCTAACATGACAAACACAAAGGAGGAGGTACGAGAATGGAGTATCCTACAAGGGAACTTCCAAGCACCCATCTGGATTGTCATAAAAGATTCAAAGGGAAGCACAGCACAACTGCAGACATCAAAGCAGCACAATGCCATTGACATGGCTACGAAGTGACTTGTTAATAACAAAATATTCACTTTCATCGAATCATAGAATATCCTTAGCTGGAAAGGACCCACAAGGATCCTCAAGTCCAACTCCTGGCCATGCACAGGACACCCCAAGAATGACACCCCAAGAATCACACCATGTTCCTTAGAGGGTTGTCCAAATGCCTCTGGAACTCTGTCAGGCTTGGTGCTGTGACCACTTCCCTGGGGAGATGTTCCAGTGCCTGGTCAGCCTCTGGGTGAAGAACCTTTTCCTGATACCCAACCTAAAACTCCCTTACCCTTCCCTCTAGTAATTTAATGCATTTAAAAATGCTCATGTTGTTGAATCCTGGCCAGGCCCTCTTTAAGTAATCACTGTATGTGACTGATAAAGATAGAATGGTTTTATATAAGATCAAATTAAATAAAACCTTAAAATAGGGCATATCTTAGAAATGTATAGCAGAAACAACAGACAAAAAAAATTAAAGCAATGAAAAAAAGATCTGGGACTACCTTACTTCTTTCCCTTATCCTACATAGCCTTACAAGTGTGAACCCAAATGTTTACTTTAGTTAATCCCAGGACTCAGACTTTGAGGAAATTAGGACAACACCAAACAGAGATCTAACTTTTTTCCCCAATAGTGTGGGTAAGTAATTTTAGAATCTGATTACTTCCTCAAAATTAGTGCTTTAATGGTTTTTATTAAGAAATGTAGTATGAAACAACTCTTTTAAAATAATTTAAGAAAGAGAGAGATTTGAGAATAAGATTTTGAGGAGAAGAAATAAAAGGCAGCAATACTGTGATACAGAGAACATTACAGCCCACGTCAGGGGTGAGAGGGGAGACTGAATTCGTAGTGGTCTGCTCAAGCTGTGCGAACTCAGCAACTTCCGTTTTTACACTCCATTCTGCACAACTCTCTGATCTTCAGAGCAGTAACAGTACACATATGAATCTTCCACTTGAATGCAAATCAGGACTTTAATAACATCAATGATATTTAAAACACATTAATATAATGCTAATCTGATTATCTGTTTCCCCCTGTCACAGGCAGCTGAGAGGACTAAGGAAGAGGCTCAGGTACAGGTAAAGACAAATGTCACAATGCATCAATGAAAAATGGAAGCTTTAAAAACTGTCAATACCACATTCACATCTACCCTGTATAGTGAGTAGTTGTAGATGTTCGTTGTATGTCACTTACATGTATATGAAAGTAATAACTGAAATGAATCAGCACTAATCAAGCCTGCCTCTTGCTGTTGCACTCAAGGGAATGCCATGGAAGAAGAGTTTGGAAGTCCATGAAAGAAATACTCTACATCTAACATTTCACACCAGAATTCTCTAAGGAATTCAAAAGGTTATTCACTGCCTCATAGTGAAGTTGAAGCAAGTGGTTATTAAAGAGTTAATATGACTTTCAGCACTACCATTTGCCTAATAGCTCTATCTTCCTCACATAATACTTAGGACAGACCTCAGTTTTGACTACTAGCAAACTCTACTTATTCAGAAGCTCCATAAAGTCTCATGTTCATTGCATGTGTTTCACACAAGTTTCGGCACAAAAAACCATCAGTGATATGATGCTTTAGCCTGAGGAACAACAGCATTAATGCAATAATCTTCCATAGGTAAACTGCCATTACTGAAAGAAAACAGTATGCTCCACAGAGATTTTACCCCGGCAACAATTAAAACCAAAAATCTTGCCACAAAGCCAAACCACATTTGATTAACTCAGAAAATTAGCATACTGCTTTTAATTACATACAAAAATCAAAGAAAAAATCAGCAAAAAATGTGAGGATGTAACCAAATAGAGGCAACAATGAGACAGCAATAGTAACAATGAGAGAATATGTCAGATCTTAGACATTAATCAATATGATTTGGCACTGTATTTTTACCTGGTTTTAGGTAAAGGATAGTTATATGTAAATTGATAATACATTAAAAATGCACAAGGACAGAATACACAGCATGCAGAAACATCAGTTAATACTTTAAATAGTACACATTGGCAAGTAGAAGACTTATAGGAGAAATGGCTTTAGGCACAGGATAAGATAATTAAAAAATACACTGCTGACATAATCTGTGCTGGAATATTCTGATGATAATGACTTTCCAGTAGTACTGTATCAATTGGACACTGTGAATACTGTGGGGAGTATCACATCATACCAGCCCTGTTGCTTATCTGTTGTTTACCTCTAACAAAACCACTTTTAAGATACTGAGCTGGCTGAAATAATCTGACACAAAATAGCCATTACAGTGTATATCACAAAATCACAGGTTGGAAAGAACTACAGTGGGTCTTCAGCCCAACCTCCCTGCTCAGGCAGGGTCATCCTAGAACACAGCACAGGATTTTGCCCAGATGGTTCTTGAGTATCTCCAGTGAGAGAGACTCCACACCCTCTCTGGGCAACCTGTTCCAGTGTTCAGTCACGCACAGTAAGGAAGTTCTTCCTCATATTCAGGTGAAATTTCCTGTGCATCAGTTTCTGCCTGTTGCTTATCACCACTGAGAAGAGCCTGGATTCATCCTCTGACACTTTCCTGCAGATACTGACAGACATTGATGAGGTCCCTTCTCAGCTGTCTCTTCTCAAGGCTAAACAGGCCCAGTTCCTTCAGCCTTTCCTCTTAAGACAGATGCTCCAATCCCATGATGATCTTTTTTGCCCTCTACTGGACCTGTTCCAGGATTTCCATGTCTCTCTTGTCCTGAGACAAGACGTAGCACTCCAGACAGGCCTCTCTGGAGCTGAGTGGAGGGGCAGGATTCCCTCCCTGACCTGCTGGCAATGCTCTCCCTAATGCACCCCAGGGTCCCATTGGCCTTCTTGGCCCCCAGGGCACTGCTGGCCCATGCACAGCTCGGTGTCCACCAGGACCGCCAGGCCCTTCTCTGCAGAGCTGCTCTCCAGCAGGTTAGCCCCCAGCCTCTGCTGGTACATGGGGTTAGTCTTCCCCAGGTGCGGGAATTAGATTGAAAAAAGTCTACACATTATTCAGTTCTCAGCTTTACTTTGAAATGATAAAACCAAGCACTGAAAATGCTCCTTACATTATTAAAATTTTGCTGAATCTTTCTAATTTTGAAAGTCCACTGCATATGAAAAAAATACCAATATTTAAAATATGCTTTCCCCAAATGGAATCACTTGGCACATAATGCTAAATGCTTACTACCGCAGTCTGTTTTCCTTAACTTTTAACAGCAGTACTTTAACATTTACCTTCAGATAAATCATTAAAATGTTGAATAGCAATATCATACCTATATAACAATAGTGATATCTAATTCTGTCAAGATAGAAATACCTCTCCTCAACTCACAGTATTACAGAAATTTTTGTGAAATACAAACACCAAAACCCAGAAAATTACAGATCAGCATAGCTAGTATCCCAAGGTTCAAATTACCAGCCAGGGCTATTCTGTTCTTCAGCTCAGCAGCCAAAATCTGAAATCAATTCATACTACCTCCACCATAGGAAAGACTGTAGCATTGAGGAGAAAAAACATAGGCAGAAATCTGATCTCATTTTGAAAACTCAGATTTTTCATTTACTCATCATTTAATTTCTCAATCAACCAAACAGGAACTACTGTCAAATTAGTCAAATCCAAAGTAAAACAAAAAAGAGCTGTACCCATTTCAGCACAAAAGATAATACCATAAAAGTTAAAGATAAACTGCAGTGACTGTATTCTTCAGTCCAAGTACTCGGCTTAACACATGCTGGGGAGCTAAGGAACCTTGAGAGCCAAATCTAATGAAAATACATGAAAAAATACAACATACCGAAAAAACCTGCGACTTTTACAAACAAATACACTTACTTCTTAATTTCAACACTAAAAGGGAACTCAACAACATAAAAAAGGTTACCAGATTTAAAGTGCAAAGGTGTTAATAACAGCAGGTACAAGAGTCGGAAAAGGGACTCTAACATCCACCAGGGAGATTCAGAACTCTGCTTTTATGACAGTATTAGAGAAAATCCAAATTTTCTGTGTGTATGAAGTTCTCATTCACTCTATGACAGTGGCATGAGCAGGTCCCAGGTGCTATCTATAAAATTTGTAAGAAAAAAAACAGGAGGAAATTAGAAATCAGCACAGTTCTAGAAATATGCATTATCTGAACTACCTGTCATCCTAGATGATGAAACCACTCTTTAGGGTTACAGAAAATGCAGTGGAATAGCTTGTGTGACCAGAGCGCTGCCATGACAGACACAGCTTCCTTCAAATATCCTAAGAAGGCCAAGGAGATCCTTGCAAAGGAGAGGGATGCTTGAATGCATGTATATTTGCTTTGAAATAGCTAAGAAACAAGTCAAAAGTTTTTGCATGAGGGTTAGAAGACAGAACAACACAGGTTACATTAGGGGCAACACCTGCTTCAAAGCACCTTATGAAAAGAGCAAAACAGATAAAGCCTTTTTAAGGGAAGCCTTACAATAAAGTCCAGTTTTCACAGAGGACTTAGGGCATTCCAACATCTGCTGCAAGGCTAATACAGCATGATGGAGACAATCAGATTTTTGGAAAATGGAGAAGGTAATTGCTCGACACTGATCAATGAACCAGCAGGAATGTGAAGGCTGATGACAACCTCAGAGGCAAAGTGTATACACCCTGACCAGAAGACAAATGTACATGGAGGAATCAGTGATGCACACCAGAGTTCACCTGAGGTGGCCCAGACTCAGCTGCTTGGACTGCAGGACAAACTCAGCCAGGTCATTGCACCAGAGGAGCCTGCAAGCAGCTCCCACTCAGCATCTGAAGCTACATAATCTGTGTGGCCTTGCCTTTATCTAGGGATGCAGCAAGAAGTTCTCCTGACAACATCTTTCTGTTTCACAACAGAACTGATAAGGAGTTTTCTTTTCAAAGAATCCTGTAATAGCTTGAATAATGAAAATAATGAAAAAACCCTTCTTACAGACTGATCTGCACAGTATGCTGCACTCTGATCAGAAGCCATTTTGATGCCGCACAACTCAAGATTCCCAGCATCTCAAGGGATGTAAGATTACCTGTTCCATTTTTACTTTATTAAAGTTAATGCTCACTAAAGAAGCAGCACTTTAAATTAGAGTTTACAGAGCCTGTGTGTCTTTCTTAGTGGTATCACAACAGACCAGCATCTCCACCACAACATAGTGCAATTTAAGATTCTGAAAGAATTAAGAGAGAGGGACAGTAGAAATACAACCCTGGACTTTCAAAAGAACAGATTTCACCTTGTTCTAGGATCTGCTTAGACAGCCCTAAAGGGCAAAGTTGTCTGTGAGGGCTGCTTGTTCTACAAGCATGACTTCCACAAAGCACAGCAATGGCCATGGGAAAATTTTCTCAAGTTGGCCAGCATAGGTAAAAGGGGAATTTTTGACTCTGCTCAAACACAAACATATAGTGTGAAGTGTGAAGTAGTGAGCTACCTGTAGAAACAAAAAAAAATATTGGTTTCAAAGGGAAAACTAAGAAAACCATGACCCTGCTAGTCTGTAGGTGTTCTAGTAATAAAAGACATGAAAAAAGCTGAGATACTCAAAAGAAATGTAATGATTCTGCTATATATGCATATTCACTATATTTTCTAATGAGTAAACTGCACCTTTCTCTAAGGGGTCAGCAAATACTTCTTTCATGTATTCTGAGGCAGACAAAGAACTTATCAGAACACAATACAAGAGGATTACAGAAGGCTCAAACAAGACAAAATTAAATATTACGCTAAGAAGAAATTGCTTGGAAGTACTAAACCTATTCAAAAGGTTATTCTGCATTATTCTTCAATGCACTGAAGTGCCAAATAATTCTAACTAACATTTCTTTTCTTTTTGTTTAATAAGGGTATTGAGTGGTATTTATCTCAAAGAAAAAGGTCTAAAAATGCCTCATACTGTTAAGAACAAACAAAACCAGATACATTTCTAAAATAAAAGACCAGAAAAAATCTCATTAGGAAGGAGATGTTGGATATAGAAGTACAACCAGCACCAAACTTCCAAATCATTAAACTGTAACCCCTCAGGCTCAAGGCCTCTGGTAACGCACAGCACACTGCAAGAGAAGAAGTCTAGGAGATTTCATACATTTGAATCACGCTTTTAGAGAAACTGCATCACCACACACCTTCCTGTATACCTGGCTAACCTAAAAAACCACCTTCAATTTATACATACAAATATATGTATGCAGGCATAGAATCACAGAACGTCCTGAGCTGGAAGACACCCACGAGAATCACCAAAGTCCAACTCCTGCCCTGCACAGGACACCCCAAGAATCAGAGCTTGTGCCTGAGAGCATTGTCCAAATGCTTCTCATAGTTTGACTGCCTGCTAGTATGAACTCCTTTTCCTCTCCAGCCTGGCTGTGTGGTGAGCTCTGCCTCATCCTACAAAACAATCCCTGTTCCAGTCTCATCATCTTGTCCACCTAGACAGTCTCCACTTATCTCAGGCATCTAAGGATTTATTCACTTCATATCTAAAAACTCTACTTGCAGCTACAATTGTCAGTGTTCCTCCTATACACACAGTTTATTATCTCACAGTGTAACATTTCCTTTTCACACTGGTTCTGGCTTAAATTGTTTTTCCTCAGGCTTCTTCCTCCATGTGCCCATCTTTGGAGACCTATGGCTTTACCACAGCACCTTCCTATCATATTAATGCACAATAACTGCACAAAGCAGCAAGACCACTTTGCAAAGTAAAAGGGATACTGGTTTTATTTAAAGGGCAAACACTTGACAAGTCTTAAACATTAGCAAAGATTCTTTTCCTTAGCCATGATCTCTGACACTACTGTATTGTTCAAGTGGCTTTTCAAGAAATAGCCAAAACCCAAATAAGTCAAGACAACTTTTTTCAATAGTTAGTAACTATCAAATGTATTTCCAGTATTTTCAAACACAATACACTTCAGTGTATTTCCTTAGGAAAAGTCCTCTGACTAAATAAAAAAAAAAAAACAAGGAAAAGCTTAAAGCTTTTCAGAACATCATCTCTGCTTTTTTTCAACATTATTTTTATTAGGTTTGCATCAGGAAAAAACCCTCAGATAAACAAGCAGTCTTTATGCACAAACCACAATTAGCAATGAAGGATTTGGGATAACAACATGCTGTATAATAATGTAAACACAGTCATTTAGAGGAGCTACTTTAGCTTTTCTGGTAATGTTCCCTTAGCAGAGGAAAAACACATGTAATAATGACAAGGTATTTGTTCCTTATGCCATTCTCTCCTACTTAAATCTATATACACATGCCAGTGAAATGCACTGAGGCAAAAAGCTACATATTTACTGAAGCACTAGTGGATTATATGTTGGAAAATTGTTGCAATTAAGGGCTGGCTCCTCATTTCACACAAAATTTACCCTCTCAATAATACAGTGGAGATACATTGACTTAAAATAGCTGGGAATTTGATCCTGACACATTACCATTATTTATAAACATAAATACAAATACTTTTACATTCAAAAGTATGCAGAAAGCAGCCAAACAGTAAAAAAAACCCCCCGAAAAATGCAAACAAAAAACCCCAAACCATACTTCCTTGCATTTTCAGGTAAGTCTGTTAAGACTGTATGAAAGTGTATTTAATCTTTGTTTTCCTATACAAGTAGGAAAGGCTAACATTTAACTTTCAGACAGTTTTGGGTTTTTTTTTTTAAAATAGATAGCTCCTAAACTCATCTGCTCTCAGAGGCTCGATGCAGCTTGTTTTAAGTGAGAATCATAAATCACTTAGATGAAAACAGTAACATACCTTACCTTTAGATCTCCAATACCTGGAAACCCTAGGTCTTAGTAAACCCATTTGGTAGAAACTTAAAGAAATACCACTTTGTTTTAAACTTTTAGCACAGCTGTTTCCATTAAGATGAAGCTGTAGAAAAAAAATGGTGCAACTACCAAAATATTTAGATGCTCACAAGGAAGGCAGCAGTCTTACACAGGCTGTAGGAAGAAACACTTTCCTCTGCCAAAGGAAAGCCTTTCCTTTCTAGTTACCTGGTGTACTGCAAGGTATTCTCACAGGAAACTGGACAACAGATTACCCTGCCAATACACTATACTTTTAGAGTGCTGAACTCTTCTGCATGAGCGTGAATAGACATGCACAGGTTAAATTTCACTCAGCAAAGCAGGAAATCCTGGAAACTTCTTGAGTCTGGGTGAGGTTACTTTCCACAGAGAATGGAGCTGCCTAGTACAAACTGTATCATCACTACCAGGTGTTCTCAAACTGCCCGCCCTGTTTAGCTTCAGAGAAGTTATTTTGTTATATGACTACACTGCAGCTCCAAAGACAGCAAAGTAGTCTGTGCCAGTTCCATGTTGATGAGCAGCAAGTTCAGATACATCCAGCTTACACACTCGTTAACATAGTGTAGACAGGTTGCCAGACTTCATTTTTGTATCAGTGTTTTTTCTTTCCATTTTAACTTTTTCCTTTTCCAAATTAAAATCAACAACCAAAAAAAAGTCACTGCTTTCTTACTGCCATTTCATCACCCTACAGATGTCAAAATCCCTCACGGACTCGCGTTTCTCTCCCCTGCCCCTTCCAAGACAGCTACGTGCTTATACAGCAGTATTTGGCAAATAGTTTGGCATTCTAATTAAGACTGCTTTCTCACAAATTGTGTTCCAAAATAATTTTTGGTCTCTTTTCTTAAAAACTGTCTTAGTTGAAATTAACGAAACATTTATTTTCAGACATATTAAAATATTTCAGACACATTAAAATATTTCAGACAAATATTAAACACAAAAAAATTGAGATTTGGTACTAGATATAGCCATTTCCCCTGAAAATTTCAATTAAGATTGCTATTAAGTCTGCAAGAAAAGTCCACCCCAGATGCCATGTCTCATACATAGTAACGTGTTAGTTCTCATCAAAAGTCAGTTTCATTCAAACATTAACATTTCTCTCTGACTTAAAAGCAATTCATTTACCTTGTGTCTGCATTTAAGTACAACGCCATAGGCTCCTGAAACAAAGAAGAGGAGAGATAAGCCATATCAAAGCAGAAAAAAATTAAAAGTGGCAAGATAAAACAGTGTTCAATAACCTCCTAACTATAGAAATAATATTGTTCCCAGAATTATTATCCTGTACTTGCATATACAGGTACTTAATCTCTGTACACTAAAACAATTTCATAAAAATGCTCAAAAATAAATGAATTTTAAAACACCAAAATTATTTTTTTAAAAAATTGTAGGTAAGTTTGCTAACTTGTATCTCCCTAGTATCACTAATGAGAAATCAATACCTTAAACTTAAAAAAAACCCCAAGAAAACACAAAAAAACCCCCAAACCCCACAAAACTGTCCTATTTCTCTTCATTCCTTTCAGCTTCCAAACTTCTCAATCCGAGAAGGAAATTAGAAGAAGCCATAGATAGTAAACACATACAAGGAACATGTTGCAATTGGTAACTTACTATCAGCAAGAGAACTAAGTCAAATTTATATAAAATTCCAATTAATCTTTTATTAAGATACTACTTACCTTCACCTACAACCCCAAGGATCTCAAATTTATTCATCACATTACCAATGTTAGGAATCTTCATCAAGACAAATTCCTCTTACGGTGAGAGCCACAAAACATGGCACAACTGGGACCGTCTGAAGATTTTGCAAAAGGCAATTGTGAAAAGGCTCTTCGAAAAAAACTCCACCTCGATCAACCAGACTTCCCACACCCTTTCTTAATTTCTAGACAATCAATAGCTTCCTGGGGAAAGAAGAGAAAATAACATAATTAGCACTTTGATTTATTTCAGTAAGAGAAAGCAATGGTATATGAACATCATACCCATACAGTCTAACAATTTTAACAGACAATTAATTTGTTTCCACATTTTATGATCAGGAGAGCTTTGCAGCAGGTATAAAGGACAAAACCTACTGAGACCATATATCTGACACAACAGCTGGCCTTGTAATCCCATACATTGGTTGTCTATTTCAATAACTAACTGTAATAAAGTTATTTTCTACAGAACAGAAGCAAATAAAAATGTTAACAGGAACTACCTCAGTAGGCAAAAATACACTTATAATTACTTATGGTCTCCTTGGTGTACGTTGACAGCTAGGTATAAAAACAAATTTTGTTTAGTTAATTTCTTATTTCTCCACTGTAATGATAAAAATGATATGGCAGAAAGAACACTATACAGGAGAAAATAGTTTTCTACTACTATTTTCTGTGATTATTCAAAAAATTTAAGTAAATTATTTGCTAGACTGACTAGGAATGAGATATAACAATTATTTCCATAATCATCTTATTTCATAGAAATGTGATAAACAGGAAAAAATGTTTTCAAAGGGTTTTTTCCATGCTCCCCAAACACTTAAGTAATTTTCCAAATTAAGCGACTATAGACATGGTAAAGAACAAACTTTTTTGGCCTTTTTTAGGCTCACCACTTCTCTGCTACCCTATCAGAAGTCTGATAAACAAAACTCATCAAAGTTTGGTTTCACTAATTCAGACTGCATTTGTTCCCTTAATATTAAAGTCATATATCCCACATTCAAAAATGGGGAAAGAAAACTTTAAAATGGCTTCACCATGAATCTGAAATTCAGTGATCCAAGGACAGGACTACTCATGAAGAACAAAATAGCAGGATGGAAGCGAATATATTTAATTAAGTTACATGTAATGGGTGAGTGGGACCCAGTAATGCTGGGTTCAGCTCACACAAATGGGATCTCACTGTAAGCCAGGGGTGCTGGCCAAAAGCCCCGTGTTGACCAAGTCCCACGTAACAAAAGGACAACTCAAGGGTGGAGGGGGATCACAATGACATTTGCTTCAGCAAGACACAGGCAGATCATGTGGGGAGGGTTATTTTAGAACCAACTCCAGAGTTAATCAACCACAATAATGTGAAAATAAAGCAGTGAGTTCCACATTAAAGGGATAGTTAAGGTTTTCTGGTTTTCTTTTGTTTTTTTAAAGAAGCTGCCCAGCCCATTATTAATTATTTCAGTGGTTTAATTTACTGTTTTAATTAATCAGTTTTTTCTTTACTTGTGAGTTGTATGAAATACTCATTCCTTTCCCTTCCTTATGTTCTCCTATTTCATTTGGCATCTCCTTCTCACAAAAGCCTTTTTGCTGTTTGTCCAGACTTTCTGGTTACAGTAATGAACCAAAAAAAAATGATGTCTTGGAAAAACAGGAGCATCTGCTCAGCTGCACCCATCAACATGAGAACAGAGCCTGCACTGAGCAGCTTCAGCCTTCTACTGAAACACGCTGGTGTCAGGCACTGGGCGCAGCTGACTGTCCCTATGCTGCAGCTAAGTGACAGAAATACTGCCACAGAGACCTTGAAACAACCCTTAATGCCATAATGTAAACAAGACAAAAGAAAACTGGTCAGCCAGGTTCAGAACGGCAAAATTACTTGCCAGAAATAAAAGTCAGAAAACATAGCTTCTGTTTTCTATTAGCACTATCCAGTAACATCACCAAATCTGTTACATCAGTTCCCAACATTATTCACTGACAAGTCCTTCCAGAAACGAGTTTGTGATAAATTGATTATTTATCTGATATCACTGTACACTGTCATTCTTGCCTTACAGTGTATACAATACTTCCTGGATATATGATAAAACAGTGAAGAAACTTATGAGATAACGTATCAAAAACGCAAGAAGAAATTTAGATGCTGTCTCCCTTGTCCCTCCTTCATAATTTCTAAACTTTATGAGAACTTAATCTTGAAATGAAAAGGAAAGCTAAAGAAAGATGACCAATGGCATGCAGCAGTAGTATGGATTCATACCCAAACAATTTTTGCCCCAAAACGTTTGCCTCAAGCTGGGCCATAATTCAAACATTAGTGAACTTAGACTAGCTAGACCCATCTAACCTCTAGACAAAATTTATATGCTTGTTTGAGATCTTTGTCTTCAAAAGCTGCTGGAACATTAAAAAACAAACTGCTAAAATACTTGTTCAGTGGCAGTACCAACTTCTTGGCATTTTTCTGCTTTTCGAAAGGCACTGGCCTTGTTAAGATTGTTTTTAAAATCACAGATTCTTGTAGGGAATCTGGTAACATGAACTCAAAACTCCATGAATGGTACAGTCTTAAGAATGTCAGAGTGAGTAACTGTAAAAACAAAAATTAAGAAAAAACCTAGAAGTTTTAAACAAAAAAGTAATTTCAATAAAGTTATCCATAACAAGAATTACTTTATTCTGTAGCTTAGTGAAGACAGGCTGGATTCTTTCAAGCTGAACACTGAAAACAGCAAGGAAAACCTTACTAATAACTGCCACAACTTCGCTCTTTGCACTGAGTGCCACTTTGGTCTGTTTTCCTAAGTTGCCTGCTGGCTAGAATAACCCTTGCAGAAGAGGAAATAAAGCCACCTCTCAAAGGCTCTCAGTAGGGAAATAGCAGTCATTCTCCTAATATCCCTTTCTAAGGCAGCCAGATCCACAGCACATCAACAACTTATGAATTAAACCAACATCTCTGAGATGCTCTCAACATTATCACAATGTTCTACAAAGCACAGAGCCAACTCAGCAAAATGAAACATCATGAGATGAACAAGAAAAAATTAGTTTTATTTAATCCAGAAGTATACAGTGGGAGACTTTAATAAGAAAGTAGCTGTTTTGCAATAGTATGTAAGGCTTATATGTCAATCCCAGAAAACATACAAACATTTCTTAAATGAGCATACAGAATAATACAGCATTATGGTACCTGATCATTTGAATTGGAATTAAAGCAGTGAGAAAAAACGCTGGCTTTTCCACAATTCCTTTTCCCTTCAGGACCATTAAGAATTCTAGTGCACCACCCAAAAGCATCAGACTTAACCACTCAATCCAAAGCCTCAATCCTAAGTAGAAATGCTATTTTTTATTTCATAATCATCAATAGCTGTGTGGAGAGGGGAAGCACTTTTTACATAGTTAGATTTTAGCAGAGACAGTAAGAATTATGGAACGCTTGAGGTAGATGTTTGTCTTCACAAAATGTAGAGAAGTAAAACTGTTCCAGAAATACAGTTAAATTTGTATATTTACATCTTGCAAATCAAGTATTCAGTTCATTTCATTTATCATGACAGAAAGAACACAACCTGCATCCTGCTGAACTCAGCTATAAACTTCTACTTGACTTCAACGTCATCCATGAGCTTTTAAACAAATTTCTGGCAAGTAGATAATACATCCCTCTTGCTCTTCTAAAACATGAAGTAAACTTAATCTGTTTATTTATTATGTTTACTCATTGAGAGGATATAACTAAGAATTACTAGAGGCTGGTTACATTCTCCTCTGTTCGCTAACAAAACAGCAGGTCTGTAAACAAATGTAAAGAACTTATACCACACCATCTGTCTTTGATGGTTATGCATGAATCCACACCCTGGCATGTCTTCTGTCATACAAGGTACATGGATAAAAGAAGAATTAACCACTTCTGTCAGCACTGATGCATCATTCAGCACCTTTACTCTTCCTCCCCCATATATGCATAGTTCTATTCATTGAGGTTTTCCAGGAAAACCCTAGAGTTACAAGCACCCAGTTCAGTGTTATAGCAGTATATACAACTGACAGGGCAAAGAAAAGAGTTGGGAAGACTTTTTTTTTCTGAATTTACTGATCCAGAAGAATGCATGAGAATTACTATGAGAAATTACTGATCAGGAAGAAAAAATTCAGTATATGAAAAGCTCTAAGGAGGAAGCTAGCAGTAACATTCTGACTTAAGGAATGGAGAAAAAAATAATACAATCATACTGCTTGTGAAGTTTTACCAGTCTCACTCCTTAATTTGGAAAAAAAGCTACTTCATTATTTTTCCATTTTATGGAGGGACAGTAGATCTTCTAAATGAGACAAGATTCAAGAGGAAGAGCCATCAAGCTCTCATAATATGAAGAAATCCACAATGAGGAAGTTGAAAAAAGAAAAAGCTGAAGAGATAAAAAGCAACAAGAACTTAACAATTACAGCAAGCCATTTTTCATACTTGAAGCTTCAGTCTGTCCTCCTCTGCTAATAAGAAAAAATTAGGAATGAAAAGAACAGCTGGTGAAAATAAATACAAAATTTAGAAAACTGTCAAACTTGAACAAATTATGTAAGAGAAAAACATTAAGGTTCCTTGCACAAGCTCATAGGTTTTAAAATTCGGCTCCCGAAAGCTTTTCTTAACAATGCTAGTATCAACATTGGACTCCAACTTTACCATTGTTGGTTTCTGGAGAACTTACTTGGGTTTTTTTGGTTTTTGGGTTTTTTTAATAGCTGTTGATATACTGAAACCTGCAAATGCACCTGAATGATTATACATCAAGGGAAGGCATCATCACATAACTGGCCTAAAGCCAGCAGATTTCCATGGCAGCAGGGCTAGGAGTGCATGGGGGAAAAACCTGAACAAAGTTCCTATCCTACAGCAAGCACATAACTAGAAAAAGGATCAGTCAGTTCCCACCTATTAAAGATATGTGTTTGGTTAAATTCCTAAAGGAAAACTGAGCTTGAAGGCCAGGGCAGCAAAAATGATTTGGTTTGTTTTCTCTTGTTCTGTGAGTGCTCTTCCTTTTGTATCGAAGTACAGATTCAAAAATAAATTCAGCTCATCCTGGATATATGAACTAAATTCACTTCTCAGAGTTTAAACACAGGATTCACGATCTTCCCTAACAGCTGTGGCCAACTCAAAAAGAGTGGGTGCTTAGCAGGATGCTTCTAAGACCATACTGACAAATAAGCAGACTGATTATGAAAGCAATGAGCACAAAAGCTGCTCCCATGAGTCATAACAGGAGGACAGGAAAGATAATTTTGCTTCCATTTTAGTCTTGCTCTCCAGTAAGAACCTTAGCAAGTAAGTCTATTGTGGGTGTGACAGCTTCTTACGCAGTTGATGCTGGTCTTTGCGCATGCTGGGTGGGCTTCACTGTACCTGTGTCAGCTCTGAAGAAAAAACACCAGTGTGCAGAGGATAGCGCTCTCAACAGCAACCTGTGAAACCAAAAGCCTTTGCAGTTTCTTCTAGCACAACGACCCTGACACTTTATGCTTTCACTTCTACCAAACACAAATGCCCAGCATTTGTAGCTGAAGTAAAAGCACACTTTGGCTTAGTGATATACTCTTAGGCAAAGAGGATAAGGAATTTTTTTTTTTTAATAATAGAAGTTTTTATTTTGTAACAGAATAGCTTGCTCTGGAAGAAGCTAATATTTCTTTATCTGACACAATATTTGTAGTTGTCTCCTTGGAAGCTGGTTCTTGATTTTAATCTTTCCTTCTCCATTCTCAGAACACCAGTCTCCAGTAATATCCTATATTCATTTGTCATGTTGCCTACTATTTAGTCCCATATTATTTTTGACAATCTGCCATGGACTTTAAATCCTCAATATAATATTACAAAATAATATTACAGACATAGCTTTTTCATCTTTAGAAGTACCTAAAAAAAGCTGTTATTATCAGTTATACATCAGGACTCACTTTGTAGCTCAATTCCAAAGTGTAAAGATATATATTTAGGAATAAAAAAAAATAGGAGAGGGAAAAAGAGGCACAAAGGCAGAGTGTGTTCCTGTCCAAGAAAAGCACAATATATTCTATTGAAGGGGACATGTTAGAAGCAGCCAGTCAGCTGAAGGTCTGCTCTGAAGTCTGAGCTCAGCAGGGTAGCTGTGGAAAGAATGGGCCTCCTGAGTGCATCCATCATGCTCCTTGGCCCCTGGCATCCCCTGGCACTGCCAGGTTCCTCTCTACAGCGGCAGCAGCCCCAGACTGAGCCCTGCAGTGCTGCGCTGCCATGCTGGCAGCAGACAAAACAACAGATGCAGAAGACCTGGCCACTTCAGGAAAAGTCCTCTGATGCATTCTTAACTGGATCAGCCACCAAATCTTCCATACGTGCACACACAAAGCGTACTGGTGATTTAGTAAGACTGAAATTCTTCTAATCTGACAAAGTTTCCCCCTCCTTCCAACCCAGTTTTGTCTTCATTGTTCTAAAAATAACTCCCATCCACATCCTACAAGTCAGATGTTCCTCTCTGCACTGGCTTTGGCTGAGATGGATCTTTCTCATAGGAGTACAGAAAAGTAAAGGTGAATAAAAAGTATTTATAAATAGCAAAGGAATACTGTAACTAAATTCTGTGGGCATTCTAATGCATATCAAAACAACTGCAATGACTACTCTTCTTGTAATCTTCAAGCATATCATTAAATACAGATGACTGGTTCACCATCTGAAGCAAAAAGGAAAAAGAAAACCAACAAGAAATCCCTTTTCCTTGAAAAGGGCATACCAAATACACAGGAGAAACAAAAGTATGAGGGGGGAGCCCCCCAAAACTTACTACCGAATTAATAATAAAATACAATATATAGAAATGAACAGAACTACATTCTAGTTACACCATAAAATTATTTATCATTTCTTCTTCAGGCCTTTTCCAGGCAAATAATTAGAAACATTTTATTTAAATAATACTGATCCACCTCATACAAAGTTAACCCTGAAGAGAATGCCATCAAAAGTTTTTTAAAAAAGAACAAAAAGAAGCCATTCAACAACTAATGGTCCTAAAACCCAAAGACAGGTCATTTCAAGAACAAATTCACATTAGCATGCAAGCACATGTGCAGGAGCACATTTAAAGAAACAATTCAAAGATTTATCATAGGATCTTCTGTCACTAAAGTCATTACAAGTGATTAAACCACATGGTGGACAAATTGTGTACAGCGAGGTTTTGTGGGGGAGTGCTGGAGGATATTTTATTAATTCTGTTTAGGTTTGACTTATTTTTTAATTAGAAAAAGACTCTCTAACTCCATCAATCTCAGACTGCCTAAAAAACCCAAAAGAAATGAAAACCTATAGAAACACCTCTCCATATGACGTTTCATATGAATTTGAAGATATTGCTACTATTTCAATGTATATTACAAAGTCTATTTCGAAGTCTATTACATGACATTTTCTCCAATTTTATCAATTGGCAATTTAACCGACTATGATTAGTACTAAAAATATACCAATGTGCTTATTTTACATATCATAGTTGGGGTGTTTTTATGACGTCTATTATCAGAGTAACTGAACACTTACCATGTTTCAATTCAAGGTGAATCTGCTATGCTTTCTAGTTGAAAACCCCCCCCCGTTAAACTTACACAGGTGAATAAATCGATTAAGTAAAACCCAAGTCAAGAAGACTAATCTCCAAAGTGACTCAAACTGCATTAAGAGGCTATGACCAACACAATAAGCTGAAGTTCAATAAAAAAGATTCATATTTCAGGTCTGAAGAAGAGAAAAAAACCCCAACCAACTAACAATTCCTCTAAATTAACATTATTTGTTAATTGTTAACTGTTATTAACATAACAACTTATTAACATAATTCTCCTTGAAGCAGAGGATGAAAGCTTAGAGTGTTCTGGAATGCTGCACCACAGAAACAGCACCACAGAAAGAGTAGCAGCAATGTATCATGTACCAAAGACAATTCGAGGGAAGACTCTGAACATTAAACTGAAAACTCTGAAATAAAGTTTGTTTTCAGTGCAAATCCACTGCAGAGGAAGTACAGCAACAGAACGTTGACTTGTTCTGTGATGACAGATGTCCTCATACTGAGCTACCTAGAACAACCTTCAGGAAGGGGAACTTCAGTTTGCTAAATTATTACATTTTTGGTAGATATATTATGGTGACCAACTCAATTTGCACCATGTGCAAGCCATTTTCCAGCTGAGACAAAAAAGGTATAGAAACAAAAGCACAAATTTAATTTAGTGATCTCATCCAAAGGCAGCAGAAAAATAAATATTCATTATACTGTCTTTTCCCTGTCCTGCTGAGGACACAGATAAGAAATTGGCTGGCTGGATGCAGCCAGAGAGTTGTGGTCAATGGCTCCATATTCCAGTGGGAAGTTGGTGACGAGTGGTATCCCTCAGGGCTCTGTCATGAGTCCAGTGCTCTTTAATACCTTTATGGATGACATAGTGAGATGGAGTCCACTTCAGCAAGTTTGCAGGTGACACAAAGCTGAGTGGTACAGCAGACACAACAAAAGGACAGGATGCCATCCAGAGGGACCTGCCAAAAACTTGAGAAATGGGCCCACAAGAACTTCAGGAAGTTCAACAAGTCCAAGTGCAAGGTGCTGCACCTGAGTCAGGGCAATCCCAGATATGAGCATAGACTGGGAGAAGTCACTGAGAGCAGCCCTGCAGAGAAGGACTTGGGGGTTCCTGTGGATAAAAAGCTGGACATGAGCCAACAGTGTGCACTCACAGCCCAGAAGGCCCATGGGAGCCTGGGCTGCATCAAAAGCAGCGTCGCCAGCAGGTCAGGGAGGGGATCCTCCCCCTCTACTCTGCCCTCATGAAACCCCAGCTGTGGTGCCGTGTCCAGGTCTGGGATCCTCAGCACAAGAGAAAAGTGACCCTGTCAGAACAGGTACAGAGGAGGCCACACACCACGATGGTCAGAGGGCTGGAGCACGTTTCCTACAGACAAGCTGAGAGAGCTGGGGTTGTTCAGCATTGAAAAGACCCTGGGGAGAGGGGGTTGGAATGAGATGATTGCTGAGGACCCTTCCAACCCAAGCCCTTCTGTGATGCTCTGTCTGAGGAGGGGAGTAAACAGAGTGACTTTGCTGACAGTGGCCAGCCAAGGTCAACCCACCACAGAAACCTAATTGCAAAGACATAATAATGATGAGGTTCTCTTTTCCTCTCCTGTTTATTTCAACTGTTAGTTGTATTCTTAGGTCTTGTCTTTAATTAGACGTTAAGCTTTTTGATGAGGAAATTTTTTGCTATGTTGAATGCCTCTGGTGGTGTTATAAAATAACTGAGATTTAATGTCTGAAACCATGCTATGGTACTGGTTCTTTGCATGAACAGAATTACCGTGATAAAATATGAGTCTTAAGATAAGTGAAAGTCTTACCAGAAAACTCAGGAAAAAACTTCAAAAACATTGGGAGGCAATTGGATTCATCTTTGGAAACAGGATGTGGTAATTTTTTTTAAATAATAAACAATGCTATTTCAATGCCAGCTTCCGTAATCACTTTAAAAAAAATAAATGAAGGAATAGCTTCTCTTCCGACTTCAGCCTAGTAGTTTTCATTTAGTAGTTAAGAGAAAGAAAAGAAGACCTTTTAAATTTCATATAACATGAAAACTACCCTCATAATTAAAAGTACAAACATTCAGACTAACTTTCTTAATCCAAATGCAGTCTGTACTTGCTCTATACCTTCATTGACCACCATCAATACATTTGTAAAACATTCATATCCAATGAACTCTACTTAACTAGTATTTTTGTCAACATTATTAATCTGACAAAAAGAGAAGAATCATGCAGATTAGAAGTTTAGGTATCAATGGAAAAATATTTAAACATAAATAGGAAATGGCAGATACATGGCCCTTCTCCCACAGAGAAAGGCAAGTGCCAAGCAGAGCATCTCCAGCTATGCTGACAGCTTCTTGCATGGGAGATTCCCATGGCAGCAAAAGCATGTCTGGATATGTAAGTGACCCAAAAGAGGACCTGAAAAACAGGTCTTGAGAAAAAGGAGATGCATCTAAACAGTAAATAATGTTGGCAGACCTACCAGAAGGTAAGAAAAAAACCTCATAATCCTGATTTTCATCCTTCATGCATTTTGCCATCCTTTGAGTCTTCCAAATTTAATTATGGAGTGTGGAGGGTGGGAGGAGGAGAAGGGAAAGAAGAGGGAAGACAAGGCTCCTGGCAAAGGGCAAGAAGGGTGGGTGAGGGAGGAAGAGAAGGGAAACTACTCCAGGGAGTCATGGAAGAACACAGTGAAAGGCTGGCATATGGAGAAATTCTGAAATGAAAGAAGAAAACAAAATTCTAAGGACAAGATGCTTCAGGCATGCGCAATGAGTTCATAATGATATTTGAGACTTATATTAGTTTATTAAAAAATATAGACTTGTGGCATCCAAAAGTCAGTATTTGCATAACATTCTTGTTTCTTATATATCTAGTTATTTCTTGTACAAAAAGGCTTCTAATATAAAGGGAAATAAAAGTAACTTGGGAGATATGAATGGAGAGGTCTACACCCAGAAAAATAATGTCATTTGTTTCCTGCAAAAGAGAAGTAAAAACTACTAAGAAAATAATGGCTGGCAACAATATAGGGCACACTATGTTTCAGAGGGTTAAAAAGAATTTCCCAAAGGTCAGTTATACCTACTGACAAAAGCTGCTAGGGAAATGCTGAGGTAAAAGACTAAATCAAAGATGAAACAGTTGTCTTTTGCTTGCTAGTAAGCTGTACAGAACCATATACATATATTGACAGGTTTAAATATTGGTCATCAAGGAACTAGATGGATGCATATCAAAACATTTCCTCACCCACCACAGGCAGCAATTGCAGAGCACAGCACACTGACCCCATGCCCAGCTCAGCACACCCAACCAAAGAGGCCACTGCTCAGCAGGTAGGGAGACAACATGCAAGATTACAGTTTTAACTGCACCATAGTATTTCTTTCCAATAATGTGCTCTTTGTGCCTTGGAGGAATAATCTCCACTTTCCTTTGTAATCCAGATGGAATGGGTGATATGCTACTCGCTCAGACAAAAAGTCAGAAATAATTCCTATAATCTTCTTTGGATTATACCACTTTCTTTGTTGCTGAGGCTGCATACTAAACCAATTTAAATACAAATTTAACATTTAAGCCTTTTTGTGGTGCTAGATATGAATTTTATGCTTCCCTCCACTAGTATGTCAAAGAGCCCAACCAAAACCAACCAAAACACCAACTTACAGAGCTGAACACCTATTGCTGGAGAGAGAATTTTCTAATATATAGGAGTCATCCCCCTACAGCCACAATGAAAGGAGCTAAAAGACAATCAAGTAATGTGAAGAGTCTCCATCCTGAGGTGAAATTTCAAATATAGATGTTAAATGAATTTCACAGTATATCTGCATCCATTTTTCAACTGATCAAAATACTTTATAGTTTAGAATAACACTGTTTCTGTGCTTGCATGGTCAGATATTTTTAAAAAGCAAAATACTTTTAAAATAATCTGCACAACAACATTTTGCAACAAAATGCAGCTCAAATACTTTTTCCCACTGCAAGGTATTTACCAGACTGCAGTAATTCTTTTAACACTTGTAAAGCTTGAAACACACCTTCTGTTGAATGCTATGAGTCAGTTTTAATGACAGTGTTATGTTCTATTGCTCTGTATCTTATGCAAGAGAATGAATTTGCATTAAGTACCCAACTTTAGAAGCCACCTTCTCTTCTCCTTTGTTAATAGTGAATAAAGGTAAAAAAAAAAGAAGGCTATATTCTCTGCCTGCTTTCTTATTGTTTTAAAAGAATAAATCTAGTTAGCTGCCTGTAATGCAAAATGGACATAAAATTTGTTATTGTCACTCTATGAAAACGGGGGGTGGGGGGTGTGTATTGTTATTGTTGTGTTTGGGGGTTTTTTTTCCCAGAAAGCCAGAATACATATAAAAAAAAGGTAATGCTTTTCATATTCAGTAAATTTTTAAAACTTCAAACTTTCAAACTACTTTTTCTGCATAAAAACTAACAGTTAACTTCAGAAGAAGAATAATAAAACAGTGTAAAATGATAATTCAAGGGAGGGGAACAAAATGAGGGAGTAAAAAGACACACTGCTGTCATTAGGGAGGGGGTGTGCAAGACCTTTGTCTTCTTCAAGAAATTCAACAAGAAAAACTTATAACACAACATCTTTCCACTATGGGTCTTTTAGTCCAGACAATAGTCCAGTTTTAATATACTTTTCTTTCATTTACTTTGTCCTCTCATTTAAAATTCCCCAACTCTTTACCTGCTAGCACAGTACATCATACTTATGTTCGGGTATTTTGGGGAGTTTGGGGGTTTTTTAAACAAGATTACACTTCTCTCAGCTCAGCAAAATGAGGGTTTGGCCAATTTTGCCAGAGATAAGACTGGCAAATTTTTAACTGGTTCTCATGCAAACTGACAGCCAAAATTCTTCGCAAACACCCTTCCTACACAGACATACAAGGTCAAATATTTTTTTATCTCCGCAGATTATACATATATACATAGATGTGTATGTGTATGTATATGTATATATATGTATATACATATACACTGTATACATGTACACTTTTCTGTGTATGTGTATGTATATACACATACATACATGTACATACATGTACACATGCATGCACCTACTTCTAATGACAGGGTACAAAGTCCTTCTTTCAGTAAATTTAATTTCTTAGAAGTTCAGATAAATGACCACCTTTCCTGTCTTTACTGAAAGCAATTGTGAATTAACTGGATTACCTCTTCTACTCTTTCCACTTTCTAGAAATGTATCATACAAAAGCTAAAAGCTTCATTGAAATCATAACCTACTCTCTTTTTAGCACTTTTACACTGATCCTAGATTTGCAAGCAAGCAAAAGGTGATTTACTTCCTATTTTTAGTCTAAGTTCACAAGGTAAACTCTACAAAAATGAAGAAAGGGTCTGATGGACATCTTCCTCCATGGCTGGAAGATCTACTATAAAAGGTTATGTTATTACAGTAATAAATGACATTTTTGCAGCGCAGAAAAAGCACCAAGAAAACCAGATCTCTCATATACCAGTGGGCTGGAAGACTGATACAGACCACTGCTTCCTGAAAGCTCTGCATAGAAAACACTTGTAAAATAAAGCAACTCTCTGGATGGAAGAAATTATACGCTTTACAAACCTGTAGAGACAGCAGCTCATGAATTAACCAAGGACCGTCACCCACATGAGGGTAAAACAGATACGTGGATCACGCCTTGCCCAGCATGCTGAAGAACAATATTCACTTTATGAAACAACTGTAAAGAAAATGTCAACTGTCTCCAGCACTGTAAGAGTCAATTTCTCAAAATAGAAGGTCTGTCATTATTGCCATGAGATGTGAATACGAATTATACTGCCATTTTTATTAATTTGCAAGTAAAAACAGAGGCAAAATCTAACACCATTCTGATCTTGTTTGGGGGTGTGAGGAGGAGGTATCAGCCCTTTTCTTTTACTTATGTAAAAGGAAGCCTTCTTTTTTTTTTTTCTCTTCTCTTAGAAGAACTTCTCCATACAGTACTTGAATCTGCTCCAATAACAAGCTCTCAATTAATTTCAGAAATATATTCTAGTTCTTGAAGTTCAATTAATTGGGGGGAAGGGGGGGAGGAATCCATCAGCACATTTTTCAACTATTAGAAACTTGTTTCTTGGCAAGCTGAGAACTTGGCCAACTGAAAACTTAAATAATTTTGTACTCTTAGTTCCAGTGGCGGTGAAATGCAATGATCTTACTTCTAGTTCAGCCTGTAAGCAGCAGTAGCAGCTAAGTAACACTAGAAATAGAACATGGAATGTGGTTAACTTCTGCATTTTGAATGTCTCCTCAGCACATACTAACACATCAAGCAAGAAAAAGGTTAATGAAATATGCACAGATACTCGCCCTGCAAACAAAAGCAACTATTTTAAGCCTGATGAAAGTGTTGATGGACTTTTTTAACGTAAGATTATGTTAATTTATGTTCAATGTATAGTTTTATTAATAATTAAAAACTGTAATGTCAAATGCCCTTATTAGGAAGACAAATGTATTTGCACCCAAAAATCTGAATCAACGCGATCTTGCAATACTTGATTTCAAAAGCAGAAGTAAAAGATTTCTTATCTCCACATGGTTTTTAAATGCACCATGTCATCAGTTTGCATCCTCTTCTTTCATATGAGAAAAGGGAAATCCCCTCCCAAGACACAGTACACAAGCAAGCTCTCCTCAAAGCTGTTTGTAAACTTGTGTCTACTTGAGGAAAATACTGTAATAACTGTCTAGGAAAAAGAAAAAGGAGAAATACTATTTAACCCCATCCGAAGTATCCAATTCAAGTGGGAAAACTTCAGAACTTTCAGAGTTCACGAATATAGGAGACTAGAGGTTTAGGCATACTTAAACCCTTACTTCAGTTGTAACAGAGGCACTGTCAAGTGCCCGCTAAGCAAATGTAATTCATACAAAAACCCAGAGCTAATTTAGTTGGTGTCCTTTTAGCAGTTCTTTGCCCAATTTAAATTCATCCTGCTTAGTTTATGTAAACTGTTTGGACACTGAATGCGCCAGCTTGAATTTGGCAAGAAAAACATGCTTTTACTATGTAGAGCCTGATTTATTTTCATTTCTATCTAATTAGTTAAAAATAAGTGTTGTGATGGGAGATTTACACTAAACTAAAAATCTAGATTTTCACCAGTAACATTTATACCATATTTAAAGGAATCAAGAGTATTTTTTAAGTCTACTGCCATGAGAAGTCAAATCTGTCTAGTACTGAAAGGATTACAGTAAATATATTATGCTTTATAGTAAGATTATGTAAACTACGTAGGAAAATTGCATAAACTAAAGCCACCACAACACAAAGCACCAGCCACTGGTGGTGTGTTCCATTCAGTTCACAGGCACAGAACTACAGA
The DNA here is from genome assembly GCA_013400735.1 of Pomatostomus ruficeps. Taxonomy (NCBI): domain Eukaryota; kingdom Metazoa; phylum Chordata; class Aves; order Passeriformes; family Timaliidae; genus Pomatostomus; species Pomatostomus ruficeps. The sequence continues at coordinate 63,287 of VYZT01036563.1, forward strand.
ATTCCCTATCCTCAGTACAGTAAGGATCCCAGCATCTACTCCCTAACAAAGTACTTGACCATGCTGTCCTTACTCGCAGAGCTGCAACAACAAAAGAAGAAGAAAAAAACAACCAACCAAAAACCTTCAAGACCACTTCAGTTTTTCTTCTGGATATAATCCAAGTCAGTTTATGAGGTGATAAATATTTTTCTCCCTCAAAAAAATCTCACAATGTGTCACATACTCTGTACATAAATCAGCAAGAGACAACTGAGGACTGTCAGCTAAAGACCCCTGAGGAGCAAAGGACTGCTATGTCACTAGAGGCTCTAATGTCTATTAAATTCCACACAGAAATGAAGCCAAAACCTTGACAAGCCTTCAATTAACACCAACCAATTAACTTTCACATAGCAACTCCAGACAACAGGAAATAAGAACACAAGTCTCTAGTCCTCTGCATTGCCTTCCCAGGGTCTCAGTCGCATGTCCTACTAGTGGTATAACCTTCTTTATTTTTCCTGCAGTAAGGAAAAAGCTTCCAAAACCTGGCTCAGAGGAGAGATACAATCTTAATATTCCCTCAAGAAAGTTACCTTAAAAGAGAAATATAAACTGAAGGTTTGGGTGGTGGGAGTACAACAATGGTAGTTGTACAGCACCTTTAGAGATACTGTCCAGTTTAATCTCACGACAACCCTACACAACAGATAACAATCCACCATTTCAGTAAAATAGCCATGCACATTTTCCCCATGGCAAACCACAAAATTCTTTCTGGATCTGGCAGTGAGACCACACCAGAGAAATGTCAATCTGCCAAGGACACCTTCACTAGGAGTAAAACAAGTACCTACGCTCATGCCTGTAACCACAATACTGAGCTTCGACAGCTCACCTGAACTGAAAAGAGTAGAAAACTCAGATAAGAGTTGTTACAGCTGGAATGAAGAAAGGAATCAACATTTGCTAAAGGCTTGACTTCCAGCAAAGCTACACCTACACTAAGCTGCTCTTTCAACAAGTAACTTAGACCAGCATGCTTTTCCACACTCATGGGTTCATTGGCATCAGTATGTAAACCAGTTACAATCAAATATACTACCTTAATTAAAAATCTTCACCTTTATCATAAATAATTTAATTCACTGGAAAGCACTAACCAATTTATGAAGCAGCTTCTAAACACTCATATATGAAATTGCAAGTATCAGTTTTCATACAATAAACTCTTAACACCATATAACCTATCAGGCAGTAGAAGCAAAGATGCAAGAAGCTCCAGATAGGTCAACCAAGTGTCAGCAGCCAGAAACAGACCATTTTGTACATACACAGTGTACATTTTTATACACACACATATATATTTATAAAAAACATATACACATTATATAGTATACACAATAGTAAGAAGAGATAATAAGAGAGAAACTATAAAGAAACATTTGCCTGTGAGAATGTCTCGATGGCAGACCTATAACCACACCCAGACTGTGAAAACATCATGGTTTCCTGAAGTGAGCAGCAGAGCTAAGAAGGAGGTGCACTAGATGAGAACTACAGAATACATGTGGCTGGAAGGGAGCAGAAGAGCAGAGCCTGCTCTGCTCCAGTTCAGAATGGGACAAAGGCATTCAACCAGATTGCTCAGGACTCAGGCTATAATCCTTATTAAGTTTGTGGAGCATTTCAAACAAGACAAACTAGAACAACATGACAACAGAAGTGCTTCGACTGCCATATCCAGAGCAAAAAAAACCCAAACCAAACCACCCAACAAAAAAACCCTGTATCACATTTAAAATAAGCAATGACAAGAAAACAATTCACAGAAAACCCAAACCAAATCAACGAATTTAAGAGTGCAAGGATGAGCATATAAAAATTCAACAGTCCCAAGAGAGTTTCTTTACTGAACACTCTTACCTTCAAACACTTACATTTAACACAAAGCACATTCAACTGCCCAAAGTTTGCTAGTTTTTTGCTGGTTGGATTTTTTTAAATTGCTGGCACTGCATCTCAATTTCAAACCAACCTACTATAATATGCCTATACTAATAAAACTAAAGTCTACAAAAATACTTCTAAGTTTCATTCCATTTCATCCTCTTAACTGCTTGTCTAATGGCACACAATTAGTTTTGAAAAATCTCTAAAGGAAAATCAAGGGTATTTTTCTGCAGTGAACTGGAGTCTCATCTATTTTCTTCAGTGTCATGCTGGCTGCTTAGCTTCTTTTTTTTGCACTCAGGTAAGACCACAGTAGTCAACTGGGAATCCCTTGAAACCTGCAAATCAAGATGCAGAAATTACCATTCTTAAAGTCCTGTGCTTTCTTAGTTTCTCCTGTTTAAATGAGGTCAGTACTAAAAAAACATGATCCAGAAGCAGAAGCTAGAGTCCAGATGAGCTGAATAATCAAAGAAGATCAACTGAGATTGTGAGGTGTTTCCCCACTGCTAGCAAGACTTTGAAAGAACTTGCAGCTCAATTCATCTGAATAAGCCACAACAGAAATGGATGACTGGAAATTCTGCATGCAAGATTTTATAAAGCCTGTGCCTTCAGTATTTTCATGTTGTTCTATCAAAGAGAAAAAAAATACTCTAAAATAACTTCATCAATAGCCAGGACAATGTCTGTACTGAGGGAATACAGTCAACTGAATTCATAGGTACAGTAAGCAAAAGGCGTTGACAAAGATTCTTTTCGAGAGAACAGATGATATTTTGCAAGACATATGGTATTTATTTTTATACATTAGTCATACAATAATACTACAGGCCTAATTTTTCTTTAAAATAGCATAGTGTTTTATGTTGAGGTGTATTGCTGCTATTAATTTTGTACAGTTTACCATTTATTTTTGCAGTTATGAAATTTCTTACTGCATTTTTCAAATCATGAACATACTATACATGGAAAGGAACATTCAGTATACATACAGGTGTGTAGAGAACAAGTCTGGACAAAAACTACTACAGAATTCAGAGAAGGAAAAAAAAAGCCAAATGCAAATACATGCCAATTTTTGAGTATCCTTATCTTTTCAATCAAATATCCCAAAAATCTCATTATATGTGAAATAGCAACAAATAACTGGCTTTGAATTGCTGCAATGATTGTCAGGCCACTACAGTGTAGGCAAAAAGATGCACAATAGCATCAGCAACAGATTCCATCAGATCTGATCGGATTTAATATATTCTTGTTGACTTCATCTAAGCAAAAAGTGTTCCAAGACCTTACAACTTTTAATATTTCTTTTTTTATATAAGAAAGTGTGATAAAACATATTCAATTTTTCAATTTATGTAGGTTTTGATTCAAATATACATATTATTCTTGTAGTAATTTGAAGGCTATTTATTTACTATAATGAATATTAGTAAATAAATTAAATTAATCTCAGTTAATTCAACAGATTCTTCAGGTGAGGGTGTTTCCATATTGTCTATGTAAAGTTTGTATAAGTTTTTTCTTGTCTTAACCTTTGTTATTTCCCATCCTCTTTCTCCAACATATTTTCCAGTTAAAGTTCTTCAGGGTTCTACTATATGAAAACTTCCATGTAGCATCAAAAACAAACATGGGAAAAATTATCTATTCTTAAAGGAAAAATAAAAATAAATGCCCTCCTAAAAAGCCCTTATCCTGAAACAAGGCAAAAAATCTAATAAAAAATTATGAACCTTGCAGACTCAGAAAACAGAGTTTGTTGGTTTGCGAAAGCAGCTCTGGCAGGGGTCAGCCCACTCAGAGAGAAGACAACAGAACTTGGCTGAGGCCTCACCGTTAAGAAATGATCTTTATCATGGTAAGCCCAGCATGCGTAAGAGTAAAACATCCTAATATTATTTTATGGTGTTTGAGCATGGATTTGTTGTTTTCCTTACTGTTATAGAAGCCTGTGAAGTACATCACAGGCTTTCGTTTGCATTCACAGAATGTCACTGAATAGAAAGTCAAAACTAACAAAAATAGAAGTGTCCACAAGTATTTGTGAGACAACACTTAAATGTTTCAGGATTCAATCAGATGCTCAACTCTAGCTGCTCCTGATCCATATAAAGTTTTCTGCAAATCCAAGTATCAACAGCTGATGACAAATCCCTATTTCTACCACCTCTACTACTCCAGGGTCAAAGAATAGTTCTAATTTAAAAGTTTTTACACTAATTTATTTGTTTACATGCAAATTTTTTTTAAAGAAGAAATTCCCACATACTTATTTAGCTTTCTTCTTTGAAATTAGATGCTACTTCCAAAAACTGACTATATTCTTTTTTCAGTCCAGAAGATTTTACACGATAAGGATAGACAGCAGATTTACCCCCCATGCCCTCCTCAAAAAAATTCTGCTCTCCCTTTAGGGCACCATCACAGCAGGCTCAAGGGGACACTCAGGAATAGCTTTGCCATCTGGATCCCAGGTTGCCAAATTATTAATGCTCCTTTAAACAATGACTCCAAGCAAAGACAACATACCTTTTACAGAGTCTTGCCACTGTTTTCTCTTGTTAGAAGACAATTCCAGCTTCATGTCAGCAAAGACAATTCACAGATTAAGCTACCTAGAATACATGGATTCTCACACATCTCCTCTTACCCTGGCCAAGGTTAACATTTTAATATTTCAACACTACAAATTCAAGGTTGTCTTCTAACTCTGTATCTAACAGAGGTGACTAAGTCTCCACTGTATCACTAACAGATTAGCAGCATGACAAAGTTTTTTTCATAGCACAACAGTTACAATGGTAAAAGCTTTACCTGTCGTGTAAACAAAAAGAAAAATTCACTGCTTGTGTTCCAATGCAACAGTGATTAGCCTGAACAAAGACTGAGAAAGACAGAAGCTCTTTTAAAAAGCAGTAAATGCACTTAGTTATAACAACTGCAAATGTGTCTGCCATGTCACAGACTTAAGTCTGGGTATATCATTACCCTGTACTGTTTAATTCAATGCCTATAAATACCAAACATAGATCATTAAGTTACAGAGATGAGGGAACTAGAG